>PVIR01010740.1:0-49071 GCA_004026965.1 Petromus typicus | reverse complement strand
CCATCTGAGCTTGACTTATAGTGCATTTCTCTTCAGGCAAGTGATGTGATACATTGCTCTCTTTTTAGTCCTTTAAAGTTGAAAAGCACCAGGCAGTATGCTAAGACTTATTTACTTACTTTTAATTTGAACAGAACCAAACCTGTGTTTCTTTTCATGGTTAGTTCTAATGCCCAGAAATCTAAACTGTTTCCCTGTACGGTGAATGCCCACAGAGTGCAGGATTGCAGGTAAAGATGTGTGCGTGCTGGCTCAGGTGCAGCTGCGTGTATCGCGCATCTGCTGCGTGCTAAGCCTGGCATCCCGCCCCTCGCGTGGGTTGGACTGGTCAGGTGCTGTGGCCGTAACAGTGTCACTGAGTGCTGGAGGCAGGATGTGTCTGAGCTTGTGTTTCCTCAGATAACTAAAGAGCGTTTGATTAGAAGACACTTGTTTGGGTGGAGACACCAGCAAATAGCAGTCAGGAGAAGAGGAAGTGGAGGGAAGGAAGGGGCAGGGGAAGAAGGAAACAGAGAGGCTGGCCAATAAACGAGTCCCCTCGGTCCTGCTGGGGCTACTCACAGATCTGCAGCTCCTGGCTCTTTCTCTCATCAAAATAACCACAAAAAGTAAATGTGTCTAAAGGACTCAGGATGTCGAGGCAGCCAGGACAGTGCAAGTAAGACACTCACGAAAGAGGACTCTAGATCTGCCTCAGAAACTGGCAATAAGGGAGTCTGTGGCAAAGGGAATGATTCTGAGAGGAGATGGCAATGTGGCTTTTACATGTAAACATTCACTGTATCTTTTGTTAAGACCTACAAGGTAGGTATCACTGAGAATTCTCACCTTCAGCCTACTGTCCTCTACGGTTCATGTCCACAGATGACAATTTTATGTGGTTTTAATATGTACTCAAGGAGATTCTTCATGTAAAGGAAGGAAGTGTGAAGACAGATTTTATTTTATCTCCCAAGAGCTATTCAAAGTGAGCATTAATAATTAGACTCATTTTACAGATAAGATCATTAAACACTGTCTCAGTTTCTTTTTTGCTCCTTGGGCGATACTTGACCCTCCCAGGTTGACTTAGGAAAGCTTTATTTTGGCGTAGGGTTTATAGAGGTTTCAATCCATGGTTGGATGGCTCCACAGCAGTGCAGCACAGCAGGAGACACAGGTCACAGCACAGCAGACAGGAGACGGCAAAGCAGCTGCAGCAGCAGCCTCCACCTATTGATCAGTGTCACCCACACCCAGAGAGGGGATTCCATCATCCACACCATGTCTATGTTAAACTAATGTGGGTGTCATACACCCTAGATTCAGTCAGCTCTGAAAGTTCCCATCTATGAGCACATGAGGCCTTGATGGACCATCTAAATACAAGCTGTCACACATGTAGGGTTAAGTAACTTTCTGAAGCTTGTAGAAAAAATTAGAAGATGAAGTTAGAATCTACTAGTGTCCAGGGCCTGATCTATTGATCCTTGTGCAGCACTATGACTTAGAAAGTAACTGAAGTTCATACAAGGAATGTTCCACTTGCTTCCACAGGGGCTGAATACCTTTTAGTTTTTCCCCAAAGTCAAAATGGTCACAAAGGCCACCATTTTTAATCAGTTTACAGCTAAAATTTTTCTCTTAGTGTCTTGGGGGAGAAGTTAAAAGCAACTCCTGTACACAGGGCTCAGATGCAAAGGGAGTGGTTCCTTTTCCCAGAGTTCCTTGCAGTATTGTGTTAGACCAGAGTAGTGTGCCAGTCTGTGTATGTGACCAGAAGTGCCAGGAGTGATGCCCAAAATATTGAGAATTAGTTTAGTGTCCTTCACAGGATAAGGCCAAATTCAATTAAATCTAATTGCCTTTAATTGCATTTTTTTTTTTTGAGACAAGGTCTCATTTTATAGTTCAAGCTGATCCTGAACTCAGCCTCTAACTCAGCAATCCTCCTGCCTCTGCCTCTTAAGTGCTGGGATCATAGGTGTGAGCCACCATGCCCAGCACTGTGGTATGTGGTACTGATTGCTGGTAGGTGTGAGTTTCCACATCTGACATTGTTGTATGTGGTTACCTGGGATCAAACTCGTAAACTTGCACTTGCAAGGCCGGTGCCAGAACCACTGAGCTAAATCCTCGGCCCTTTAATTACATGTTTTATGTGTAGCACATTGTTAAGCAGGGCTTTTTCTTTGAAGACTTGGGATTCAAAGTCAGCTAAGTCCTTGGTTCTTTTGTTTATGTATTTTTTTGAGATGAAAGTCTTGATGATTTACATAGGATAGTGTTGAACTTGTGATTCTCCTGCCTCAGCTTTCTGAGTAGCTGAATGAGAGGCAAGCCCACTACGCCTGGTTTAACTGGCACATATTTATTTTCTCCCAGGGTGATATCCAACTGTTCCTACCTTCCTGCTTATTTTAGAATCATGGTGTCTTTCTGGAATCCTGTTTCCCCTCGTCTGTTTGGGCAGAATCTTAGACTTCTTGACCTCAAAGCCAACAGCAATGGACATGACTGAGAATTTGAAGCTGGGTCCATACGGCACTGCTCAATCAGATCGGTAGCTGCAGTGTGGCAGCATTACTCTGACTTGCCTCTGCCCTCTTCAAATGCGTGGAGATCCTGCTGGTTGCCCTTGGTGGCTACACAGCTGAACAGCAGAGGGTGACTGAGAGGCTTGGACCTAGAACCCTTCTCACCACCGTCTGAGTCCCAGGTTGCTCAGTAAGTTGGTTGATAGAATCTAGATTCACTGTTTCCTTTCCTCCCTTTCCGTAGCACCCCAAGCCCATCTTCTGGCAGCTGTGACTGCTATCCAGTGTTTGGAGGACCTGAGTGGGATGATAGCGCTAGCCGTGCCAGGCTGTCCAGCCAGTGACTTTGTGGTCTCACAGACTTAAGCCATTTCTGGCCCATGTTGGCTCCTGGAACGGGCAGTCTTGTCCTGGGGTCCCAGGTGCCCTGGTGGGGTCTGCTCAGGGACAAGGGCAGGTGGGAGCTGGTCCCTCTTGGCCCGTCCCTGTGTGTCCTACCTGCATGACAGGTGGGAGTGTTCACCTGTGAAGGCCCGCCCCTTCCTTCAGAGCCTTGCCACAGAAAGACAGGGAGAGCTACCTGTCTTCCTCTTCTGATAGGGCTGTATCAGGAGGTCCCTGACTTTCCTAGCCCTGGCCTCCAGAAAGCCTTACCTTCAGACACCATCGCCTCAGAAGCCGGGCTTCCACAGTGGATTGTGAAGAAGTACACGCTGTCCTTAACCGGACCTTCCCATTCTGGCCTCTATTTACACTGCTACATTTCCTGCATTTCCTACCCTGTGATGAAATTTGTTGGCTGGGAAGCCCTACAGCCTGGCATGGGTCCTTGGGGAGGGCCTCTGTGTGGCACCATCACCTGGCAGATGGAAGCCAAGGGATGGGAAAATCAGGATACTATGACCTTGAGGCATACTATGAACCCAATGCGGTGATCACCAAACCGCTCCCCCCAAAGTGGCATTTATCCACTCGCGAGCGTGGAGCCGCCAGGACTGAACCGCCCGACACGGCTCCCGCCTCCAACTGCTGTGACAGTGGGACTTAAACTTCACATGACTTTCGGAGGGCAGTGATAACACATTACACACATCCCACTAGACCCACCTCAGTGTGTATCCGACCCAACGTCCCTCAGTCCCAGCCCCAGACTCTGGGTTGGGGTAACCTAGTGGTTAAGATATTTTAGTTTTGCAAATTTTACAGAAATAGACCGTATTGTCTGGGCCCCTCTCAAGATCAAAAAGAGGCCTCAGAAAGCCCTTAGCCTCAGCATCAGGCTACCTCCAATGGCCCACAGTCGTGGGGGAGTGAGCTGACATCAGACGGGATTCTCAAGGACAGAGAATAAGTCACAGAAGAGATGGAAACTGCGGTGCTAACTGTCGCCGATGGTGAATACCAAGGAACTCGGAGCGGTGGCCAGAGACAGAAGACGCTTCTGCGGAGCCGGCTTCGCTCACCCCGGGTCCCAGTGCTCGCGCTCTTCACGCTGAGGCTGGGAGTGTACTTCGGACGCTTAGGCACCCTGAGAGACTGTGTGCTGTCATCTGTGTTCCCAGCCAGGATAAACAAGATGGCTTACAGCACTTCCTCATCCATCAGTGGGTAAGCATGTGCGGCGCTCGGGATCCGGAAACTGGTCTGAAAACTGGTCCTCGCTTGCTATGGTTGAATCGAGTTTTATTGGAAACTCACCCATTGGAAAGGTCGCCCATTCATTTACGAAGTCACCTGGCTGCTTTGTGGCACAATGGTCTGAGCGATCTTGGCACAGATCACGCCCAGGCAAAGCCTGACATTGTTACTCTCTGGCCCTTTGCAGGAAGTGTGGGGACCCGGCTCCAGCAGGAAGCAGAGGGCACAGTCCACGGTCCGGTGGAGACTGCTCAGTCGTGGGACTATTTACAGGACATGAGGAGCAGAGCATCGGGACCAGGAGAACGGGACGCAGATCCCATTGGAAGGAGGAGGCAAATTCCCCGAGCCTGGGCCATAGCCGAGGAAGAATAGCTTGAAAGGGAGGGTGTGTACCCTGACATCTAGCCTCGCCCAGCCTTGGGGTAGTTACAACCTTGTAGCTCAGGCTGCCTCGACTAAAAGCACAGAGGAACAGCTTTTGGCAGCTCCTGGTGTTGCAGGATTCAGCTTCCGGCGAGCCGGTCCTCCTGCTTTGCATGTGACTGTCGCTTTCACGCGGCCTTTCTCTGAGCAGCGGCCGAGAGGGAGGGAGAGGTTCTGCTCTGTCCTGCTGGATCACAGAGCTGCCCTCAAGGCCTCACATGACCTGCTGCTTCCTACTCCAAATCCCGCCACCCCAGAGGTGAGAATTTGAACGTGGCTTTTAAGGAGACTCAAACCTTCAGTTTTAATGCCTCCCCCTCGTGTCCTGTCGTGGACCGATAGGAGGCAGAAGACCGGCCTGTACAGATCCGCCTTCTGCCCCCCATGTGGGAGAGGGAGAGAGACAGGGAGAGGGAGAGGGAGAGAGAGGAGAGGAGGACGATGTTGCTTAGAGAACATATGTCACCAGGCAAATACGAATGTGCTTTGTTTCAGAACTTCCAAGGACGGCTTCCCACTCCGACTTAGTGGAACTGCATATGGAGACCACAAGCTCACTTCGCTCATAAAAGGCACAGAGCTAGAGGGTCAGGGATTTAGCTCAGTGGTTCCGGCACCTGTCTTGCAAGCGCAAGGACCCGGGTTCGATCCCCGGTAACCACATAACAATACTGAGTGTGGAGACCCACACCCAGCAGCAACCAGTGCCACATACCACAGTGCCGGGCGTGGTGGCTCACACCTTTCATTCCAGCACTAGGGAGGCAGAGGCAGGAGGATTGCTGTGATGTAAGTTGGAGGCTGAGCTCAGGGCCAGCCTGAACTACAAAGTGAAACCCTATCTCAAAAAACCTAAAAAAGAAAAAAAGAAAAGAAAAGAAAAGAAAAGGCACAGAGCTAGAAACAGCCCCTGGAATCTGCTCTGCTGCTAAGTAAGAGTTATGACACTTGGCTTGCAATTAAGATAAGTTGCCTCTAAGTTAATTATAGGTCTAAGGACCGAACACTCAGCTTCTCAATTTTCCAGAACATCTATTAAGTGCCTATTGAAAAAGCATTCTGCTAAAATCTCTGTAGGGTAGATGGGTTTGTAGAACATGCATTACGTGCCCAATGCCTCCACCGGGCACGCAGAGATGCAGCGTGGCCCTCTCTCTGGACTGCGCTGGCCAGTAGATGTACGGAGGCCGGCAGGCTTCACTTCGGCCCCTTGCCCTAGGTGGGTGGTAGAGCAAGCCCTCCCTGTAGTTGCGATCTATGTCCACTAGATGGCAGGCACTGCCTGGAAAGAGTCTGCGGGCGCCTATGAGGCCTTCAGGGCAAGTAGAAGACCGAGGTGCCAACCGCGGGCCTGGACAGCGAGCGACCGCTGCATCCTTCCACTGCCCGACCCTTTGGAGATTATTTTTTAAATAGGAAAACTCATGTGTATGCCGGTGCTTAGACCATACCAGCCAGCGTCGTCTCGAAGGCCAGAGAAAGGCCCAAGCCGTGGGCGTCCCTGGGAGACGGGTCAGGCAGCAGCCAGCGACGCAGTGAGGCTGGAAAGGGAGCGTTACTGGATCCACGGCTTACGGGCCAGGAATATTAAAACATTCAAATACTTAAATAGATATTGAGATATAAAGTGTCTAACCTACATAATTAGTTTATCTACATTCAGAGCAAGAATTAAAGTAATGCTAACATCTAAGCACAATTGGGCCATTTACTATTTATGTTTCACCATTAATTTTATCTAAGGCATGAAAATATTTAGTTCACTGAAAATATTCTATTTTCCTTGACACAGGGTTTCACTACCTAGTTTGGCTTGGTCTTGAACTCGGTGTGTGGCCCAGGCTATCCTCCAGCCCAGGATGATTGTCCTGCCTCAGCCTCCTTTCTCCAGTGCTGTTCTTGCTCCGCACTCAGTGCTGCGGGTCACACCTGCGGCGGGTCCCCTTGGCGTGAAGGGCCACTGTCTTCACGTCACCTCCTGCTGCGCACAGGGGAGCGCCAAGGAGGAAAGGACTCTGGTCTTCGCCACGACACCTCCCCTAGCGCTGCCAATCTCAGTTTTCCCTCAGCTGGTTCAACTCCCCTTTCCGGAGGCGGCGGAAGGGAGAGCAGATGCCCTCGGCTGAGGTCACCAGGGAGGGCGGAGGCCTCGGGGCTCCGAGTTCCTAAGGCGGGCGGCCATCATTTACTTTGACAATCCCAGTTCATTTCCATGGGGATATTTTTCTGGTATCTAAAAGAAAAATGAAGGTTCAACCTTGGGGAAAGTCTGCTGACAGCTCAGCGGCGGACGGCCTGAGAAGCTGTCCCTGCGAGACAGCGGAGCCGTCCTCAGGCTCAGCGTCCGCGGCCACCTGCTCCCAAGCGCTGTCATTACGCTAGTCATCGAGGGAGCAGAGTCTCCACCAACAGCCGCGCAGGCTACCTCGCTTGCTGCGCACTCTTGCTTTCCTCCGGAACATCAAGTATTATGTCAGTCCACAAGTACATGACCACCTGCACATGAATCTGCTAATGTAGAGTTTCCCTCACTGAGCGGAATGTTCTGAGTTTCACCAAGGTAGGACCATGAGCCACGGGGAGCGAGCTCATCGGCCAAGAGTGGAGTGAGTCGGTGGAGGTGGCAGCTCACCTCGTTAGTGCTGCCTTAGTTTACTCGCCTCCAACAATAAGGTGCCCGCCATCCCAGGACTTGGCCAGGGTCAGGGGAGTTAATTTGTGTGAAAGTGCTCTGCTAAGTGGTAGAGCGTTGCCTGATTGTAAAGACACTGGTGTGGTAACCCGAGAGCTAAGTTGGGGGACACAATGGTACTTTTCCTGCTAGATTTTGTGATTTTGTTTATTTTTAGAGCACTACCAGTGGAATATGGCTGGGTGTGGTGGTGCATGCCCGAAATTCCAGTACTCAGGACGCTGAGGCAGGAAGGTCTCTGTGAGTTGGAGGCCAGCCTAAAGTACACAATGGGAATTTATGTCCAAAGAAGATGATGACAACGATGACAACATTGAAGAAGAACTGGATGTAAGCAGATCATTGCAACTGTCCATTTGTGTTTCGCAAACAGTATCTGGTAACATCCCTTACGCCTAAGTGTCAGGGAGGCCCCTGACTGTCCTGCCCCAGTGCCCACACTCGGGGCAGAAGCAGGACCAGGGCTCCCCCCTGCCTGGAGCTCTGAGAGCCCAGTCAGACTAGGGCCAGGGAACTGACCTGGCACTGGGATGTGTCAAGTCCTGAGGGGTCATCATTTCTGTTCTGATTGACATAGTGACCACATGTATTTCTGGGGTTCATTGTGGCACTGTGACCCCTGAATGTCTGATCCTCCAAGGTTTTAGTAGTGCCATTTAGGAACCTCTTACATTGTTCTCAGATGGGCGATTTTCTTAAAAAAAAAATCCTTGCGTTTTTTGAGGGGTTGACACAATAAGCCCAACACGGTTTATGAAATAAACTAGATACACAATGTGCTGCCGTAGATCGGTGGCTGAGTGGAGGGTTTTGTACTTTTCTGAAGAAAATGATACCTGTGTTCACAGAAGCCATGCACTAACCCTCCGAAATGTCCCGTGGCTTGTGTGTGTTGTATTTTTTAGCAGGTGGAATCGGGAGGCCAGGAGAAGCATCATCTTCCTCCCTCCATCCTCTGCCAGAGATTTACACAACGTGAGTCCTGCTGAGTCCTGAACAGGAGAATGTCCTGCGCCGGGGGGAGGGCCAGTGGATTACTGTTTGTGGAGGTGCTCAGAATTGAACCCAGGGCCCGCTGTATTCTAAACACTATCACTGAGCTCCCTCCAGACCTTAATGGTGGGGTTGGAGGTGGGGCTGTCTAGCAGGGTGCTCCAGAGCAGCAGAATTGATAATGTGTGTGTGTGTGTGAGTGTGTGTGTGTGTGTGTGTGTGTGTGTGTGTGTGTGTGTGCGCGCACACGTGTGCATACTGAGATTTAAGGCACTGGTTCACGTGGCTTGGGAGGTGTGATGGGGTCACATCCCAATATCTACTGGGATTATGAGATGTGTTATAAATGCTTGTGATAAGCTCAGGGAGGCATGGTTGTGTCCCTCACCCTGACATCCACATTGACATTAAATTGTGTGGGACATGTTGGAGGTGAGCCTCCTAAGAGGAGAGCAGAACGGGTGTTGTCAACCTCTCCAGACAGGCTCCTCCTAGAAGTGAAGTCAGCCTTCTCTCGTGTATCCATCCGCCTTGGGATCACCCAGCAAAAACCCCTCACCAATGCGGACCTTCATCATTCCCAGCCTCCGGAAGTATAAGAGATAAGCCCCGTGTTTATAAATTATGCAGTCTGACATTTTATTGCAGCCTCTCAAAGCAGACTGATAAAGTCCGACCTATCTGCCACGTTATTGCAAAGGTGCTGCCCCATTTTCCTTCTGCCGGTCTCAGAGGTGCCACTGTCTGCTGAATAGCCCTGAGTGACTGGAGCGGACTCGTGTATCGTCACCACAGGCGAGGGTACACTGCAAACTTCAGATGTGCCTCGCTCAGTGTGGTGGTAGGGAGGACATCGGAGGTTTTGTTCTTTGGAGAATCCACTGGGATTATCACCCTTCAGGGGACATAATAGAGAGACCAGAAGGGTCCTTGCAAGCACTTAAATACCACTTCAGAACTGAGGAAGCGTATTGAGAAAAAGACACGGTGGTTTGAATGGCGCACAAGGGGTCTGCTCCTGACCTCTGTGAGCCCCCATACCGTATGTCTGAATTTCCACCGGTTAGAAATGGATCTGACAACCTTGGGAATGGAGTGTGTGTCCCTCTGCCCTGCCAGGCAGGCACGTGGAGGCCATGGGTCTGGGTATCCTGAGAGGCAGGTGACAGTGCCAGGCGCCCTCCTGCGCCCCAGCCCCACCTTCCCCCTGCAAAGGGCCTGGTGTGAGTGCAGACACATGGGTGGTGAATTCCAAGCTTAAATTTTGAATGGTATACTAAGCCGGGAGATATCAGGTCTGGTTCATAAAAATTTGTGCTTGGTTTTTTTTTTTTTTTTTTTTTTTTTTTGCCAAAACTGGTCAAACCAGGCAGTTTGCCATCAGAGAGAGCCGTTCGGCTTCCCGTTTCATTATGAGATCAAGAAGGGAAATATATTTGGAAAGCAAAAGAGATTTCATTCAGAAAGAACTGAATTCCCTTCTTGAATGATTGATACAACTGACCAAAGGATATTCAATAAGAAAAATTAGCGTCTGCGATATGTAAACCTAATCAGCAATATTTCTTTTCAATTAATACCAGGGAGAGGCCTCAATATCAATGTCACATCCAGGGCTGACACATCTGAAGTCTGAACTTTGAGGCACATTTGTCTAAAAATTTGTGAAGATTCTTCACCCCAGGGAGGGGCCTGGAAATTCCTGAGGACTGGACAGGGTTGTGAACCTTTGGTCATTGCAGGGGCCTTCCTGGGAAGAAGTGTCTGGAAGACGCAGTGAATTCCCCTGTTCCCGACAGCCTTGCTTTTAACATTTTGCTTGAACAATTTCTTACAATCTGCATTGGAGCTTTTTTATTTCACAATTTATTAAGAACCACATAATGACAGTTCTTAGATGTCGTAACGTTCACTAACACATTTGTGCTTTTTCTCATGTCTTCCGTATGAGTGGAGCTTCCTGTGCTACCCGGGATGTACAGAGTGGCCATTTTTCTGTGTGAAATGCTGACATATGCTTTATCTCACTGGATCCGTACAGTCCTGCTGAATTTCCACGCGACAGAAACAAGGACATTTACTGAATCCACTGTCTCATTGTCTTTCCCTATTATCGCCCCAGCTTTTAGAGGAAGGAACGGCATTTTAGCCTAGCCCCTGACTCACAGAGCCTACTGATCTCAGGTAAAAAGTATTCACGAAACAGCTGTATCTGCCCGGCGTGCACACCTCTCTGCAACCACCTCCCCTGAGCAGCACAGCTGACACTACTACACAGAGATTGCGCTGCCTCGGCCACGTGAGGAATCTAAAGCTCACTCAGCGCACACAGGGTCGGAGTACCCTCAGGTTAGGGGGTCCGGCGGGAATCAGAGCCCCAAAAGGTGGCTGTGCCTGCCTTGTAGTTTGGAGCACAGAGAACCAGCATTTAAGGTACACATAAAAAGCCCTCACACGGGGCTCCTGATAAGTGGCTTGAGCACTAAAAAAAGAGAAAAAAGAGTGTACAGGTGGGTCGCAGGTGACCACAGGCCATCTGTGACCAGCCCAGCCCCTTAAAATCACTGCCAGAGAGGACAGCCTGCTGTGTCAAAGGCCAAATGCTCAGGAGGCAGAAGCAGCCACCTAGAGAGAGGTGTTGCCTGCAGGGCCCTGGACAGAGGTTGTCGCAATGGTCCTCACCTGCTTCTGTCTGGAAGTGACACTCACCCACCAAGCTACTATCTCGGCTCCAAACTAGTGGCAAAGGAAGCTGGTATGGTAGGTTCCATAGAAGAAAGAGGAGTCAACATAGGGCACCCACAGCAGGGTCCTCCCTCCCTTCCCTGCGCCCCAGTTTGGGAATCTAAAGGAGTAGTTTGGGAATCAGAGAGCACTGTCTTCCACAACCCTGTAAAATCTCAATCACTTCCAAAAGTACAAGTTTTCACACTCCGAAGGGCGATAGGTTGACATGTGACTCAGGCTGCGTGGTTCTGGCTGAGCAGAGTTGCCTCCTGCCCACCGCAGCTGGTCTCCAAGTGTGCTGGGCTTCTCCTAGGTCCGGGCGGTGCCTTCACTCACTAAGGGTCTGCCCTTGCCGGGGAGACCATGAAGGTCTCCCCCAGTGCTCAGCTGGGGTTTGGTGCCCCCTCCTCACAGCCCTGAGTCCTGATTGTTTACCTCCAAGCACCCCATGGCCATTGGCAGCCCTGGCATCTCTCGCCCTGTCTGCTTCAGCAGGGTACTGATGGGCCAGAGCTCCCAGACTCGTGTCCCTGCACACAACCTGGGAACCGAGGTAGCCAGCAGCCTCTCGCAGGAGATTCGACTGTACTCCAGCAGAGCACTTTCTTTGTCCTGGTGTCTCAAATTCACATTTAAGGTTGCAGACTTTGTGCTGAGAGTCAGAGAGAGACACATAGAGGAGGAGGAGAATCAATGGGCATGCACGTTAAGTCCCCAAGATGGTTGGGGCCTGGGGAATTCTCAAAGGTGCGCGCAGACAATGAAGGTCCTGACTCTGGACCTTTGGGCTGGGCTCTGAGGCTCCGCTTCCCTAGCAGGCTCCCCACCAGGGCCAGCACCACACCCCCATCGTTGAAGGTTGAGGACGGGTGTCTGTGTGTTTCACATCAGAGCTGACCCACCCATCAGAAGGGCCTCCTGGCTCCACCCACACCCCGCTGTAAGCTGGATCTCCAAGACCTCAAACACACCTCTGCAGAAGCCCAAGACATCTTATTCTTCCTCCGTGCTTGGTCACACCTGTTTTTGTCTTGTATTGACCCTAAGCAGATCCAGAATGGACAGCGTGTGACCGTGTCCTCTAATTTAAATCCTAACGCCTCTCTCATGACTTTTGATAAGAGGAAATATATCCGTTCTCTTCGCTCTTGGGGAAGCGCTCTCTTTAACTAGTGGGACAGGAAAGCAGCTTGAAAACTATTTCCCCACGTCTTCTGTGTGAGTTCTGCCTGTGGCTGGACGTTTCCTTCAGAAAGCAGCAGAGGTTGTTCAGGTCTCTGGGTGAAGCTCACATTTAATATGCTTTTCCACGGAGAGGATGACAGATGCTATGTTTTTCACGCTGTATGATATGAATATATTTAACTCTCATGTTTAATTCTATATAACATTTCATGATCCTAGAGTCAATGTATATTAGAACCATTCCAACTGTTCATATTTATCAGTTTTATATATGATTTCATTTTAAAGGGCCCAGAAAATTCTATTTTAAACATCTTGATGATACTGACCAAACCTGTGTTCCAAATTTATTAAATGCACTCATTTAGGCCTATGTTCATTTTCCCATGCTATAAAACCAGGAAAGACCTTTAACTTTCAAAACTCGGCTTCATTCAGCTGTGTTGAAACCCAGCTTCAGAGTTCATGTTTAGATGTAGTGTTGCCCACGTATTACGATGGCAGCTTTGTGTTGTGTGGAGTGGGTAGTATTCAAATCTGTAGACAGATGCTGCCTGTGACTTAGAACATCGACCCGAGAAACAAGAAGCAAACCTAATAATTTAGTGTTTTAAGTAAAATATCCCAAACCACTGGGCATTATACAAAAAAAGGGGGGGTTTTGATGTGAAAGAAGAGTGTATCAATGAAAAAGAAGACACCTGGGCGTTAATTTGGAGTCCTTACGCTGGATTCTGTGGAAGAGCTGAGGGTCAGTCTGTGGGCTTTCCAGAATTTGTGATCCTTCTGAAGTCAACGTGAATTTTTGTGTTACTATGCCTTTTCCAGAATGGAGATGTGTCCGTCAGCGTTTTGTCCCAATGAAAATAAAAACCTCTAGGTAAAATGACTTAAAGGATGAAAAAGAAGAAGTGTCATGGGTTATTTAGGCTCCTTGTTTCAGTTACAGTCCATGGTCAGCTGGTTCTGCTGCTGTGGGCAGAGGTGATACAGAAACATCGTAATGGCAGAGGAAGGCTGCTTGGGTCCTGGAGCCAGGAAGCGGAGGGGAGAGGGGACAGAAAGATAGAGAGAGACAGACGATGGACAGACAGAAGCAGAGAGACAGAGACAGGCCGAGAGAGAGACAGACAGACAGAAACAAAGAGAGACAGAGAGAGAAACAGAAAAGAGAGACAGACAGACAGACAGACAGATTCAGAGGGACAGAGGAAAAGGGAACCAGAACGAACTGGACTGAGTGGAGAGGGAGATCTAGGCAGCGCGTGCTGGGGGATTTCTTCCTCCTTTCGCTTTTGTTCCATCTGATTGGCCAGTGATCTACATTCAGAGTGGGTCTCTCACCTCGGTTTGCTGTCCCTCATGCCAATCACTTCCGGAACTGCCCTCCCAGACACACCCAGAGGTGTGCCTTCCCAGTTTCCTGAGTTTCTCAGTCCAATCAAATCAGCGCTATGACAGAAGCCTTCTTAGCTTTCATGAGCTTCTCAGAGAGACACCACTGACACCCAATAGGCAGAGCCATGATTTACCACCAAGACTTTGCACTTGAACTTGTGAAGTCCGGACTTCACTGACCCTCCTTTCTCCAGCTGGGCACGCAGAGTGGAACTGAGCACTCCGCCTCCTGGGCACTGTGTCACACAGGGCTCCTGCAGATCTCAGGACTGCGGTTCTCTCCGTTCAGAGCCCGGGGTCAGAGAGGCTGCATCGTGCTGTTCTTCCCTGGACAACTCGGAGTCATAGGAAGAGTAAGACATTTGAATCAAGCAGATGGAGTCCAAACTTAATTTTGTAAAAACTGAACTGGAAAATGTTTCTTAGATTTGGAGCAGAATTTTCTTCCTGATCCTTTGCTTCACTGCATTTCTGCTTCATACATTAATATACCCACCAGGACAGAAAATTTACCAGTCTATAAACTCGCTACTCAGGGAGAAGAGAATCTATGTATCTCAATGGCACATTTTTCCAGTAAAAGGATTTAAAAGGCCCTGAACTCAGTATTTAGAGTCCCTTTTTTCCTAATTATATGAAAAAGGGAAATGAAGGAATTGATTGAGACCACTGTCTATTTTGTGGATAAGTCATCAGTTTCTTACTTTATTTTTTAAAAATTATCTTTATTGGTACATTATGAATATACACGATAATCACTTGCAACATTGAGTTTGTACCAGAATATGACATGACTTGACTCTCATTTTTTCCATCTCCCCTTGTCCTGCATCCCCTCACCCCCTACATACATAGTCTTTGTTTTCTTTTTTCTTTATTATTACCACATTCGTTTCCCCCTCGTTATTTACCCTTACACTCTTTTCTTTTAAATATTTTCTACTTCACAATATCAACTATATACACTGCAACTCATTTACAACTTCATATTCTCATACCAAAGAAAAGATATGATATTTACACATCTGTGACCTGTTTATTTTGCTTATGAGGATGTCCTCAAGATACATCCATTTGAGTATGAATGACTCAGTCTTACCATTTTTAATGGCAGAGTAATATTCTATTCTATAAAAGAACCACATCTTCTTTATCCAGTCTCCAGTGGATGGACATTTGGTTTGTTTCCAAGACTTAGCAATCACACACTGAGCTGCTATAAACATGGGTGCACATATGTCACTGTGATATGAAATGCTGGAAGGTATATAAAATCAGTGCAACTGACAATACAAATGCAAAAGGCTGTTTAGTACAGTGGCTTAGAAAAATCATTTATGGAGTCTGGATGTAGGGTGTTTTCTAAAAGAAAACTCAGTTTCATGAAAAGTATCATGACTAATTTTTAAGAGAAAACTTGAGGTAAGAAAGTGTTTTAGGTAGATGAACAGTGCTGATAGCAATCAGCAATCCTTTGTACCTGCAGATTTATTCCAGAACATTCCATGAATACCAAAGATAAGGTTGTTCAAGTCCTTAAATGAAACTTTATAGCATTTGCTATAATCCATGCAAACCTCCTATATACTTTAGACAATTTCTAGGTCACTTAGCAACATCAATGCTACATAAAGTTGTTGTAACTGTTGTTATATTGTACTGTTAAGGGGAAAATGATGAGATAAAATTCAGTACATATTCAGTACAGACAATATTTTTCAGATGTTTAGTGTCCACATTTGGTCAAATCTGTGGATGTGGGACCCACAGAGGGCCAGTAATATAATATCTTAGAGTAGTAAGAGAAGCAATAAGAAGCATGAACCAGAGAACGGTTATAAAATTCCTGGTGTTGGGAGTAAGCTCCTCAACTGTTAGAGTAAAAGTCAGGATCAACAGTTGTTTGGTGATTCATTGGATGAGGTTACAGAACGAGAAGCATCGAAGGCAGCTCCGAGGCTTTCGTCCATGGAAGAAGAGAGCTGACTAATTGAGGAAGGAAGCTTCGAGGGTGGCGTCCAGTGACAGGTCCAATTTCTAACACTCCCCTTTGTTAAAGTCAATTGATCAATTGGGGTGAGCGATGCATATTTTGCAAATATATATATATATATATATGTATATGTATGTATGTATATATATTTATTTATTTACAAATTGAGGTTGATACTAGTTGTTACTTACGAAAGACTGAATCTTAATGGGATTTTCCAATTTATCTCAGGGGCACGTGATCTATTTTGCGGCTGTTACTTTTAAGTGCATCTTTTTGAGCCCTGTGGTCATTTATTAGCCAGTTCCTTGCATCTCTAGCTCGGCCTTTACCCTTTCTCAGGGCAGTCATGGGGCAGCTTCTCTTCACAGCCAGTAGAGGGAGCTGGAGGGCCACTGTGGGAAGAGGGCGACATCTGTTCCTGCGGCGGGCTCGCTGCTTTTCCGTGGGTTTACATGAGTGTAGGAGACAAGGTGTGAGTGTGGCAGAAGTGATCTAGGGTACTCTACCGTAGTACCGCGCCCAGAGTGCACGGCCATCGTGAAAGGTCACCGCCTGGAGCTGGCGCAGTGACTGTCTTCCCAGGATGTCACGTGCCCATGACCTCCCGGCCAACCCTGCTGCTCAGGCGCTATTCCTTCTCTGAAGCCCGGTGTGCATTTTCCGACTAGTTTCTGTCCTGGATCAGTCTCACCAAAGCTCAGCTCCTGCAGCAGGGTGGTTTTCTCCAGTCCTGGACTTCTTAAGGGTGCATGCGTTTCTTCAGCCTGCTCGATTGCCTGCTCCAATCCTGCGGGGTTCAGGTTTAAACAGCTCTGGACCTGGCAGATATCACTTTTTCCAATTGGGCATCTGCAGGACATAATTTTTCCAGCTCCCAATTCCAGCAGTGCGCAGAGGCCAGTGGATTCTCTTGGCACTTGAAAGGATGCATCACTGGTGAGACATCATGCAGAGGGCGTAGCTTGGCCCTTCCCAGCAAGGCTGTGCCAACCCTGGAGCGGTGGCTTTCTGTGTGGCTCCTTTTCGGGCCGCTAGGAACTCCTTGTCTGCAATTCCCGTGTTCTCCAGAACCCTCTTTAGCTCTCGTTAACCAGCTCTCCAGTGTTCCAGTTCCCGGCTAGTGCTCTAGCCCACTTCTCTTGCTGGGATTACTCTGTGATTTCTGCCCCTTGCCCAGGCTGTGGCTGACACACGAGGTAACTCTGCTGACTCGCACACGTTTCATAGCCCTCTAACAGCGGCCATTCTGTTCCGCCCCAGCTTATTTCTGTTTTGCATTGAGCCCCTTCTATGTCAAGACAGCTTCACCCCTCGGAAGAAAACACAGTGTGAGGCCAGCAGCTCTTTGTACATTACACCAATCCCAGAGCTCCACGACGCTTACAGAAATATCGTTCTAGTTGCTCACTTGAGTAGACGTCTTAAAGGAACAGATTGAGAAGGCTGTGGGTACAGAAATAGAATCTCACCAACATTTTTCTGTTACCAGACAATGCGCCCTTGATTTCTTTCTTTAGTTGTTTTCTTCTTTCTCCCGAAGTTGGCAGGAGCTCTACGATGGGACGATATGGAGCTGGCAAGGCTGGAATGAGCTGTGGTGGGAGAACAGCTTTATAGTTTCTCATGCAAGTCTGCGTTACACCAGTGTTGACAGTGGGGACATGAGCCTCCAGGGACATCACCCAGAGAGAGGACTGGGGCAAAACCCTGTTCAGTCAGGATGCAGCCCCCTGTGGCCTTCTTACTTTCTCCCCTGGACTGCATCCTGCAGGCGTCTGTTGCCTTCCCACTGGTCACTGGCTCTGCTGTCCTGTAAGACTCTTCCCTTCCTGAGAAATTACCACCACAATGGCTTTTCCTCTTTCTTGTCACCTTAATACTGAGCCTAAATGAATGTAATGTTCTTAATAGTAAGACGTGAGGGGCCGGGGAGTTGGCTCAGTGGTTCTGGGGCCTGTCTTGCAAGCGCAAGGATCTGGGTTCGATTCCCCGGTAACCACATAACAATACTGGGTGTGGAGACCCACGCCCAGCAGCAACCAGTACCACATACCACAGTGCTGGGCATGGTGGCTCACGCCTGTAATCCCAGCACTCGGGAGGCAGAGGTAGGAGGATTGTGATGTGAGTTTGAGGCTGAGCTCAGGGCCAGCCTGAACCACAAAGCGAGACCCTGTCTCAAAAAACCTTAAAAAAAAAATAGTAAGACGTGAATGATCACTGTTTCCTCTCCACTTGGTGCTTTTCTGAACCCCGCACAGGAACACACAGGCCCCTGGGGACTTAACTAAGACCTTCACACTTAGCTGAATCTCAAGCCCTTTTTTACTTTTAATTTTGAGACAGGGTCTTGCCGTATTAGCCAGGTTGATATGAAACTTGAGATCCTCTTGCGTCAGTCTTCCACAGTTCTGAGAACCATCCCGCTTAGGAGCCTTTAGAATATAGACTAACTTAAGTTGATATTTAGAAAGGTAAAGATAAGCAAGCATTTCTGAGAAGGGAACCTAATGATCCATCTTTATGATGTCTAGGATAGATTTCAAAAGAGGAAATGTCAACAGCAAAGGAAATGGTTATCAGAGTGAAGAGAAAACACACAAGGTGGGATGATACTCCAAATTGTACATCTGATGTGGCATTAATACCCAGAATACACAGGGAATTCCAAAAACTCTGTAACAAATAGGCTGTATATAGGAGGCAGGGTGTCTTAGAGTGGGAAATTTGAGAATTAAGTCATGTCGTACCCTGGCACAGATTCTCAGTGTTGAGGGTGATCATGATGTGCATATAAAATGTACCAATAAAGAATTCAATTAAAATAATAAGCAACAGGCCTAGGCAGATGTTTCTCAGAGAAGACAAATGGCCAGCAGATGAGTGAAAAGTGCTCAGCATCAGTAACCATTAGGAAAATGACAGTTGAGGCCACGTGGACGTTTCACCGAGCACCTGTTCGAAGGACCATTATCAAAAAGGCTGAAGATAGCAAAGCTGCTGGGGATGACAAGGCGAAGAGGAAAGCCGTTCATACTGTTTTGGGAATGTGAATGACTACAGCTCTAATGGGCAACAGTGTGACGATTCCCCAAAAGTTAAAATAAGACCAGAGGTTGCAGAAGCCCCTGTTGTGGGTGAACCAAAGGAGGGGACACTAGTACCTCAGGGAGACACCTGCACCTCATGTTTGCTGCAGCATGGCAGCCACCTCAGGGGAGTGACCATCACCAGGTGGATGGAAGGTCAGACACACACTAAAAGATGAGGTCTTGTCATTTGTAGCAACAGGGATGGGTTCAGAGATTGTTACACAAATGAAATAAGCCAGACGCAGAAAGACAAATACCCCCTGATTTCATTCATTTGCAAAATCCAAAAAAGTTGGCCTCACAGAAGTTGAGAATAGAACAGTTCAGAGACTGGGGAAAGCCTGGGGAGAAGTGGGAGCGGGCTGGTAAGAGTGTGCTAAGTTGCAGTTAGAGTAACGGGTTCTGGGGTGCTTTGGGGGCAGTGGTGACTGTGCACAGCAGTTATACACAGAAGACAGAACTTGGAATGTTTTCACCATCGGGACATGATAAATGTTTAGAAGTTGGGTATGTTTACCCTGATGTCAACATTAAACAATATATACACATACTGAAACATCGTATGATGGCTCCTTGTTATGTATGTTTTTAATGTTTTTATTACTTAAGTAAAGACTGAAGACAATTTAGTAAAATCCATGAAAATAACTGACAACTGACAATTTTGTATTCCCTAGGACTAGGGGAGACCAGAAAATCAATCTTGAATTGACAAATGGGCTGTAGGAATTGTGGATTTTTAGGTCACCTTTCGTATGCCTGCATCTGACAAACACTGCATCTAACAATCTTGTATCTTTTGTGAGGTTGGTAATTTTAAGTAATTATTCTCATGTCTCACTGTACAAAGAAGTAAAGCATTAACTAAATTTCTCAAGGTTATAGTTCATCTGGGTATCAAATAATGTTGAGGATTTTGACTCTATTTGATCCTATACTTTCTATCAGGGGGGTTTACATTGAATTTTTCAAGTGCTGTATACTTTGTTTTTTGAGTGCAGCTTCAACTTATGAACTAAGAAAAATAATTTTCAGGGATAGATTTTCAGATTCCTATTGATTGGATGAGTCATTTTAAAGTGACATAAAGTGTCTCAAGAGAGTTTCAAAGTCACATCACAGGGCTCTTTGTGAGATCAAATGATTTTCGCATGAAGAACATACTTCTAATCTGAAGGTTAAGAAAGGCAGATGCAAAGGAGAGCTAATGGGTAGAGTTACGTATAAAACATAAGGATGAATCCAGAAGTAAAACTATGAGTCCCTGCACAGGGTTTCAGCTCATATTGTAATACAATTGCATGGTGACTTTTCTCCATGCACTGACTTCAAATTAACCAGAAGCTGGTTTTATGCTACCTATTTATGGCTTAGGAGAGCAGTATCTTTGGAAAAATTTTTCTAGAATTTTATACATTTATATTCACTAGATTAATCCTGAGAGCTCTGTTTTTTTCATTTTTTAGATTTTTTTGATGAAGTAGCATAGGCTGGAAATTCAGTTGAAAGTTATTCACCACATGTAAATAAGAAATAGTCATTTATTCACTTGTGTGTTTATTAATTACTGAACTCTTCTCTGTACATACAATAAACATGATCAGATAATTCGGTGCATCAATCTTCTTTCTTAACTATATAAATGTGTGTGTGTGTGTGCGTGTGTGTGTGTGTGTGTGTGTGTGTGTAGCCTATATTTATTTTCTCTGTGTCTGAGGTGTATATCTTGCTTTAATTTTAAGACTTGCACAGTTCTAGGACAATGCAAAATTTGAAGTTTAGCTGGATCAATATAGCAAAGATCAGGGATCTGATTTGGAAAGAACAGAACACTCCTGGAGATATAAATATTCGAGTTGAGGCACTAAATATCTACAACCGCAAAATTTCTCCAGATCCTCTGGAGCTGAGAAGTAGAAGCTGCGAGTTTTTCCAGTTGAAATCTACTTCTACCTCCTTGGTTGGAGATGAGGAAGCTTTTGTCTTGAGAGGTTAGTTTTGTTTCTCCAGCACCTATTCACTTTCCTTTGAGTCACCAATAAGTAAGAGTGCTCCAAAGCGGGTTTGTGTATGTAACGACCGTATCGCTCACGGGGCGTTGTACAGAACACCTTGATTCTGTTTTTCATTCTTTCCCTTGCTTCCTCCCTCTCCCCCTAGATCTTGGTCTCTTTCCCTTTTGCAAAAGTTCTGCCTCCCTGTTTGCTGTTATTGCCTTTTATTTTGTTTTTTCTTTGTGCTTTGGGTTTCTTATATCAGAGAAGCCATGCAATATTTAAGTTTGTGTCTTTGGTTTATTTCACTAACATTATGGTCCCAAGATGCATCCATTTCTCCATAAATGACTCAAACTTATCTCTCTTTATGGCAAAATGTACCTCATTGTATATAAATACCACATTTTCTCTATCCATTTCTCTATCTTTTAATGGTCATGTAGGCTTCTTCCAAGATTTAGCTATTATGAATTGTACTGCTGTCAACATAGATATTGCAAAATAGCATTCTATTATGCGTGAACACCACATTTTCTCTATCTATTCATTTTTTGATATATGTATTGACTTTCTCCAAGATGTAGCTGTTATGAATTGTGCGGTTGTAAATATGAGTATACATGGATCACTGCAAAATGATGTCTTTGACGCTCTCAGGAAGACATTTACAAGGGGAACAGCTGGGTTGAATGGAGCTATCAAGTTTTTATGAACTGTTTCTAATTAAAGATTAGTGTTTCTGAGCTGGGGATTTAGCTCAGTGGTTCTGGCATCTGCCTTGCAAGCATAAGATCCTGGGTTCAATCCATGCTAACCACATACAACAATGCTGAATGTAGTGACTCAAGTCCCAGCAATCAGTGCCACATATCACAGTGCCAGGCATGGTGGCCCACGCCTGTAATCCCAGCACTTGGGAGGCAGACGCAGGATTTCTGAGTTCGAGACTGAGTTCAGGAGCAGCCTGAACTACAAAGTAAGACCCTGTCTCAAAAAATGAAAAAAAAAAATTAAAAAAATAATGTTCCTGCTGTGTTGCAAAGTTAGCACAGAGTCTTTGATTCACAAGAAGAATTATATTCCTTATGTTTCTTAATTTTGTCTTCCAAACACTAGACTTACTACATGACCATAGACAGCTAGGAAGGACTGGGTCTGCTCAGGGTAGAAATATAGTGTTCACCAAAGGAGCTATGGCAACCTGTGCTTACAGGAAGGAACAGAAACAATATTATTTTGGTCTGAATTTTTAGCAAGTTGGGCCAAGGAGGAAAGAACACAGGTGGTTGGGAGAAATGTCAGTACTGACACAAGCTGCAGTTCCATGCAAGGACCCCTGGATGTGTTTCTATACCTTCTGGTTTGTTTCTTAGGGATTTGGAATAAGCAATTGATCACATTAAGAGAAAAAATGTGCCACAAATGTGATATTCCATATAGATACAGAGATTCAAAGGCTTAGAGAACTAGGCATACTACATAAGACTAGGAAACCAACCAGTCAATTTTTTTCCATGAAAACACCTAAAGAACATTCCATTTACCCAAGCAATGGGCAGGGAGACATATGCCAACGTGATTGCTAAGTTCCTTGTTGGTTCTCTGTAGACCCAGCCTGACATTGAACATATTATAGAACTTGGGTCTCTGACAGACTTGAGCTATCTCACTTAACCATCAGAAACAAGGCAGTGTAATTATCAGAATAACCCCCAAAGCCTGGAGTGATAGACAGGCCGCTTGCACCAGTGCTGTGGAGATAGTTGTTAGACCACAACGTGTGCAGGACACAATAGGTGGATAAAGATAATTCTTGGTTTTGTTTGAGACAGGGTCTCACTTTTGTCGTTCAGGCTGGTCGTGAGCTCAGCCTCGAACTCACAGTAATTCTCTTGCCTCTGCCTCCTGAGTGCTGGGATTAGAGGCATGAGCCACCATGCCCAGCACTATGGTATGTGGTACCGATTGCTGCTGGGTGTGAGTCTCCACACCCGGCTTTGTTGTTTGTGGTTACTGGGGAGGAACCACTGAGCTAAATCCCTGGACCCCAATAATTCTTTTTTTTAAAAAAAACACAAAAACTTTGTTGGATTTCAGAGATGACATTTTTGCTAGAGCAGATTAACATGACCTTATGTATGAGACACGGGGGCAGAAAGGTGTGATACCTTTGCTTCCTGTCCTAAGAGTCATGGCTGTTACTCCTACAGCAATAGAAACGTTAACCATACAAAAACACAACACATTTGTTTAGTCACAGTTTACAAGGCATAGAGCGCTTGAAAATGGAGACCCTGAGGCCACAAAGAATGCTGCACATGTTCATGTTTACATTCGTTGAAGATGAAACAGCAATGCGGAAACATGACGAGGAAAGCGGGCTGATCACCTGGCAGCAGACCGGGTGGGAAGCCCAGCAAGGCAGTCTGCTCAGCTTCCTCTTGGCTTCTCTGTGTCAGATTCCCTGCTGCTGGGCGTGGCATTTCTTCCAGTGTGAGGTTTTTAATCTAACATCATATGAGGTAAGCCAAAGGATTTCTTTATGGCCAGAGTTTACAAAGCAAGACAGAGAAAAGTCAGAGTAATCTTTCTAGATTTTATGGCTGCTTTGGAGGAAAAGTGGTCTGGCGTTTGTGACGTACTTTGAGGAGGAGAAATTTGTAATTTCTATTGTCTCCTTGGAAGAGAAGGAGTAGGAGAAACAGAAGCAAGGGAGGTCAGGTAGAAACATCCCTTCCGCAGGCCCAAGGCAGCACTCCTTGAGGTATCTTTTTCTGAGCACCAACAGTGGCGTGTGGCCACTGATCCAGCATGTGTGTTCCTTCCCAAGGGGATTAGAGCTACATGAGAAAGGTTATGGTGCACATTCATGATCTCTCTAGGGGCTGTTAATTTTCCCATCTGTCATGTTATAGTCTGTAAACACTTAGGCCTCACAACCTGTACTCTTGGCAGAATATTACATTTATTGTTGATATTGTGCAGATCATACTGCTGTCAGATTAACAAGTGGTATTAGAGATCTCATTTGACCCTGCTGTTTCCCTGCTGGGTATATACATGAGAGAATTAAAAGCATCATATCACAGTGACGTATGTGCACCCATGTCTATAGAGGCACAATTTGTAATAGCTAACTCTTCGAAACAACCCAAATATCCATCGATGGAGGACTGGGTAAAGAAGATGTGTTTTTAGAAATAAAATGGAATATTACTCAGCCATAAAGAACGATAAGTTAGAGATATTTATAGCTAAATGGTTGCACCTTCAGGCCATATTCATAAGTGAAATAAATAGGACAGATGTGTAAATACCATGTCATTTCTCTAGTATGAGATACTGAAAGTGTACATGAAGGTCAGAATGTGTTATAGAGATTGTGAAAAAGGAAGAAATTTTCAAGGGGAAAGGGGAAATGGAGGAGGGGAAAGCAAAAAAGGGAAAGAAAAAATCTGTTAGTAGAAACAAAAAAACACAAACAAAGCTTATGTATATCAGGGAGTTGAAGAGAGGGCAGGGGAATGGGAAAAAATAAGAATCAAGATACATCACATACAGATACAAATTCTCCATGATGAATGAAATCATAACGTATACCTAAAACACATCAGCAAACTCAACAGAAGGAAAGAAATTTAAAAAGCCAAATGGGGCTACTAATTTTTAAGCAACTTGACTTACTACTGTAGGAACTTTCTGGAAGTTTCCAGGAAACCCAGTAAACTTTATCTTACAAGTAGAATACATTGCTCCTCTTTCTGACCCATTTTTTCTTTCTCTCTAAATCTAAGCCCTTAGAAATACACCTTTGTTTAAAATAAATCAGCAACACTTAGATCTATGTATCAGCCATTCTGTTGATTTCTTGCTTTTGGAATGAGGTTTATATAAATGATATACTTTATATATTCCAAACATTTTCCAACAAACCATTTTCTCACAGAATGCTAGAAATGATTTTTCATGTGCCTATTAGGATTTGTTAATTGACTCTGGTAAATTCTGTAGGATTGTATCTCATGGTAAATAGGAAGAGCGCAGAGAGCTCCTAGCAGGCCTGTCCGCCAGCATGCAATGCACTCATCTGTAAACACCGTGGTGACAGGGTCTGGGATGCATACTTTTTCCAACCACTATTACTCTCCACCACTCCGCCTCCACTATTATTCCAAGTCTGTACTGTAGATGTCTAGGAATAGAACAGGCAGAGATGAAAGGCTCAGGAAGGAAGCCACAAAGACATTACCTCGCCATGGTAAGAGATAAGAAAACGTCTATCCGTTTAAAGACAGGAAATTACAGGGCCACTGAAACTTTCCGTGGTGAACTTGGAGTTTCATCTGTTACTCTGGGCTGGCTCGCCCCTTTCACCCCTCATGCCACGTGGCACAGCCCTGCCTAATGTCCTCTAGCCACTATCAGAGTTGCTTTTTTTCTTCCAGAGATTCCAGTCTTTTCATACCTTTTGACTTTTGTTCTAATGAAATACAGCAGATAATGTATGAGTCCAGTTATCTTAGTTTGGGCTGTTTCCAAAATAATTTTTAAGGCAAGAACATAAATGCAAGAAACTAACTTGGGAAGAGATTCCAGGAAGCAGAACAGAGGAAATGAAGCAGCAGAAAGAAAGCATATTAATACATTATGTGAAATCAGAAGATTATAATTTAGGGGCACAGAGCCCAGTTCTGCCTGGGTCTGTACAGTCCTCGTGGGCATCACGTCTTGGAGTCATCTCTCCGGGACAAGGAGCCTGCTAAGTAGCCACAGACTCTCACCTCCATTGGTTGAAGGTTGCCCCTGAGGGTTAACATCCCTTATCCAGCTGTGCTAGTTATGGAGTAAACCATCACGCAGAGAAGAACAGAGATATAGGTTCTTGAAGCAGGATGCTGTCTACCAGCAGGGGAAGTAGCTACAGAAGCCATCAGTTACAGCAACAGAGCTGCTATAAGACACTGAGCAAGGCTGAGTGGGGGGCTTTCTGCAGAGAGCCGCATTCTAACACAAAGGGGAACTTTTTCATGCAAAGGTATGGAAGCTGATTTGAAGTTCAAGTCCATGTGGAGTAGGTGTTGCTGAACCATCCATGGTAAGCTGAATCTTGTCTAATATGTTTCTATGAATAAATTTGTACTGCATTCCAAATACAGTTTTGTTGTAATAAATTTATCATTTCCACTGGTTACCATATTATGCACATTCTCTATGCCTGCTTTCCTACTACAGTGGCTAAATTGTGTTTTGTAGTCGTAACAGAGACTATCTGGACCACAAAGACTAAAATATTTATTCCCTGGCCTTTGATCAAAAAAGATGGCTGGCCTCTGGTGCAGAGCCCGCACGGGAAGATCTTTAGATGGGGAAGTCCTCCCTCTACTGCTCTGTATTTTCTACTGTAGGTGATGACAACTTGCCCTTTAGCAAAGAAAACTGATGGCCTGTGGGATCATTTGAACTTTGAGAACTGGTGCTGCCTATTCTATAGCTAGTGCAAAGTTTGCTGTTGCTGGTTTGGGCAGTTCCCCTGAAATGATGATAGATTAATGATCCCTTGACCTCTGTTTCAGTGTAAGCTCTGGTTTTGGGAAAATCTACAGGGCTGGCAATATGAAACGACAGTACATTTTTGAAGATCACTTATCGACCTAGGTACCCTGCTTCCCTTAAGCAAAGCTGCACTGCATAGGAATGGAGAAATACTCTTTGTCCAGGTCTGAGAGTCACTTGAGAGGTGAGGAATATATTCTGCTTATAATAAAATATCAAAAGAACTTGTTATGGATAATAGATCACCATTTATGGGAAATTCTCAATTATAACTTATAATTTATCACAACAAAATGACAATTTCTAACACTTTACTAGTAGTTCTATTAGGTTCTATTTATGGAGAGGCTGAGTGTTGTGCAAATATGTAGGAGCATCCTCCAGCAGTGCGGTACATTTATAGCAATGCGAGTTGTTGAGGGACTCCCACAACACCATCTAAATTCAGCGCAGTCCGATAGAAGCCCAAGAGGTATGTCAAAACCACATTTTTCAAATTAGGAAGCTTACCTGTATTGTCAAAGCAGAGACACTTCATAGGTCAACCACATTATGACAGACAAAATCAGAGGAGATACTTCTGAAAGAATGCCTGTGATTCTTTAGAAGCGTCATAAGAAAACACAGTGAGATCAAAGGAGAACGCATAGCTCAGCAAGGTCTCAGGCTGGGCACTGCAGTTTTAATTTAGAGGTTTCCACTGAGACATCAGCATATTAAAGAATGAAATTAAAAGGAGGAGGTTAAATGATGACACCTCCCAAATGGAGTCAACAAGAGGCCAATTTGTAGTGAAATAAGTAAATACTGTATAGTATATTCACAGGGTTGTGTCACATTACAATACAATCAATCAACTGTTACCATAAACAACAGTGTAGATGAATCCTCCCCATAAAAGATTGAGAAGTAAGAATCTATGTAATATTATCTTATTCTCTTAGTGTTTTTAGGAATTGTGAACTTGTTCTTTCTTTTATTCTTGATATAGTTAACATAGGTCTTTTTTTCTCTTTGTGGATGACTTGGCTGAAGAAATGACCATTTTATTGATCTGAAGAAGACCTTATCGGGTGTTTTGGATATGAGTTTTTTTAAAATTTTCCTTCCTTTGCTTTTCTTTTTTTGTTTTTGGTGGTTTCCCTGGATATTTATTGTTGTTTTAGCTTTGATTATTTTGGGCTTGATTCACTTTACTTTGTTTCCTTCTTGAGGTACATTTTAGGTGATTTATTTAAGCTTTTCTTCCCTCTATAAATTTTTATTGTTTACTTTACCTCTAATCCTATTTTCACAAATGCACTTCACAAATGTTTATATGCTGTTTTCATTTTTATTCTATTCAAAATATTTTTTATTCCATTTGTGACTTTGACTTTGATGTGTCTATTTAGAAACATTACTCAATTTAAAATGTTTGAGGGTTGTTCACCTACCTTCTTGTTGTTGATCCCTAGTTTGATTTCATGTGCTATAAGAATACACTGAACTACGAATCCAGTCATTTTAAAGGTCTTGAAACTTTGCTTTTGGCCCTGGATAAGGTCTAGCAGGGTGAATGCTCTGTGTGCACAGAATGTTTCTGTGGTTGTCTTCTTTTATTTTGGGGTGAAATAGATACTTGTATAAGTCATATTTTCCATTTTATTTCTGGTCTACTTGTTATACTTTATTGTTTTGTCTATTTTCATTTTCAGCTTTCTTCATGTATTTTGAAGATCTGTTCTTCAGTACATACAAATTTAGCACTGTTTTCTTTTTCTTTTTTTCTCATTTTTTCCCCAGGCCCCTGCTCCTATATACATAAACTTTGAACTAAGATGTGTCATGTACTGATACAAACCCTCAATGATGAATGTATTATAATGCATATATAGAATGTACCAATAAAATCATTTTTAAAAAGAAAATTAATTAGAACTTTACATAAAAATAATTTATATATAAAATGTACCAATAAAATCTATTTAAAAACCCACAATTTTAGCACTGTTGTGTCTCCCTGGCTCTGCAAACATTACTTTAATTGATATATTTGTCTGCCTTGGAAGTTAGGTCTTTCTAACTGGCAGAAATCCAGGATGTACACAGATTCTTACTGTTCCCATGTAATTCTGTGAAGGGATTGTGGGAATAGTTTTCAGAACTTCCAGCCATGTGTTTGGTCACTGATTCATCCATTCTTTAATAACCATGGTATGTGTCAAGCACCATCTTACATAACAGAGGAGCTGAACAACCACCATTTCAAAAAGAAAAGGATTGTTACGGCCCTTGTTCTCGGTGCACTTTTTATACAAGTGTTGTCTCTCGCCTCTTCCCTCCTCTTTTCTCTAACACAGGCAGACCTCCACCGAAGCTTTTATGTATCAGCATCATAGACTCGAGGGAAATTCAAAGTCAGTCTGTGACTTCCAAGAAGAAATCTCAAAGTGGACGGAGAGAATTTGATACAGATGTACTGTTGGTGGTAAAAATCAGATTTAGATTTTTCAGGGAATAATAAAAACATGGAAAGTAACATATATTCTAGATCTTCATTAGCAGAACTTATCTTCTCTTTAGAAGACCATGTAGAAACATTTTAACATTTTCAAACTTTCAAAGAAAAGCTTAGGAGAAAACAATGTTGGAGGCAAAAAAACCTTCAGGATAGCCCTCTTGTTTTACAGTGGATGCAATGAGACCCAGGAGAGATGGAGAGATGGTGTCTTGGATACACTTTAGTTTGCCCCAGTGCGCAGTCTGATGCGCTTGTGCTGATGTTCTTCTTTTCTGTTACTTATTAGAATAATCAAGAGATTAAATCCAACACCTCAGTAACTTACTGAGTGCCCAGGGGTGCCAGGTACCAGGTGAGATATGAAGACAGAAGACCTGCAGTCTGGTGGGGGACACAGTGCGCCTGGTGATGCGTCAGATGGAAGACTTATAACGTGCTATTAGTTCAGGAGCAGATGGGGTCTCAGTGCCTGCCTTGCAAGTGCAAGGTCTCTAGTTAGATCCCCAGTAACCATATACAATAGTGCTGGGTGTGGAGACTCACACCCACCGGCCCTCAGAACCACATACCACAGTGCCGGGTGTGGTGGTTTATGCCTGTAATCCTAGCACTCAGGAGGCAGAGGCAGGAGGATTGTTGTGTTCAAGGCTCACCTGAGCTAAATAATGAGCTCAGGGCCAGCCTGAATCACAAGGTGAAACCTTGTATAGATATATATAAAAAAAGAGCAGATGGTGTAGGGAGTTCCAGAAACAATTTTGAGATTAGATTACATTTAAGATGAGAACTAAATGGTTTCCAAATTATGTCTGTGTTTTGCTTGATTTCTTTCAGAAAAAATGATGTAGCATGGTGTCTGCAATTTGGTGTGACTTGGCAGGCTCTGCTGCAAAGACTCCCAAATGGTCCTCCAGGGCGTGTGCCCGTAATGAGCTCAGAGGCCTGAGCCAAGCTGTTCTGGGGTGGCTGCGCGCTCTCCTCCATGCAGTGATTAGGGGCCTCTGATCCTGCTGGCACGTCCAGGTCTGGGGTACCAAGCAGGCTTCTGAGCCTCTCCAGAGACCGAGAAAAGGGTCAAAGAGAGAAATCACAGACGAGTGAGCCTTGGACATGTAGAGCTACTGTTGTTCTTTCTCTGGCATGTGTATTAATTATTAGGTGCGTAGCAGAATCAGCCATGTTTACTATTAGTCAGCCCTGAAGTGTCGAACATGCTTTGTCTATACACTTTATTTTTATTTTGGTTTTGGCATTTTGTTCTCTCAACAAGTGCTTTGGTTCCCTGGGTCTCTAGACAACCTCGTCTTTGTTTTCTTTTCCTCTCTTAATTGAATCATGCTAGGGTTTGAACATGGAGAAGGTTGATCTTGAGAAGTAGCAGATTTTGCTTTTCTGTGCATGATCAGTGTAATTTAAATTATTTTGCTTTCCTTTTGTGAAGAACTTACACTTCTTTCAGTTTGGGTAGAGCTATGAGCCTCCTATTTTTTTAACTTGTTAATAAATACAAGCAAAACAATGTATTTCGGTAATGGGTCCAATGTTTTGATTTTTCCTACCCGTGTATTCAAACACAGCTGCTGCTGCAGATTTTACCTGCCATCCCCACGGAGCCATGGCTGGGTGAAGCATACGGGGTTAAAGGCAATGGTACCAAGCAGTGAATGGAGACAAGCTCGAGTCACCAGACACTGCAGGATGCGGAGTCCGGCTCACACTCCCGCACTGTCTCCTCTTACTACTGGGATGGTCAGTCTAGTAAACAGCTGCTCCAAGCTCCAAGCTCATGCAGATTTATGTTATGCAGGGAAAGGACACGAAGTGACAAGAAAACCTTGGATATTAGCTCTAGTCTACCCAATAGAAATATAATGTGAGCCGTATAGGTGTATTTTTAAAAAATCCTAGTAATCTCAGGAAAACATAAAAGAAATATTTGAAATGAATTTTAATAATACATTTAACCCAAACATTATCACATCAGAAAATACATTTGTCCAATTATTAGAACAATATACAATGTCTATAAAATTACCGAAATATTTTGTGTTTTTAAAAATTATTTTAATTCTGTTTAGCCTTATTAGACATATTTATGAGGTTCAGTGTGATATTTCCACACTTGCAAAAATGTTCACTGATGAAGCCCATCTTCCCTTTCTCTATGCCTCACGCCTCTTTCAAACTCCGCAGTTCCTTATCTACAGTAGTTAACCCCTGCAGCTTCCGGATGAGGGAGGGAGCGCACAGTATCTGTCTCTCTGTACCAGCTCATTCCACTTCAGTGTCCCTCACATCCATCCATTCTGCTGCAGATGACAGGATTTTGTTCTTTCTTAGGATTGAATGATACTCCAGTGTGCACATGTATATTTCCTTGTGAACTTATCCATTGATGGGCACCTAGACCCACTCCACGTCTGCAGTGACTAGAACACCCTGAACACGACGGGCTGGCTCCTCCGGTGTTGGGATTTCACTTCCCTTGGACACACGCTCAGAAGCAGGATTGCTGGGTCATACATCAGATCTACTTTTAGTGTTTCAGGAGCCTCCACATTGTTCTCTGTAATAACTGCACTAATTTACATCAACAGGGCACTCCTGAGAGATCATCTTTCCCCACAGCCTTGCCAGGATGTGCTGCTTGCTGTTTTCTTGGTAATAGTAACTCTATTATCTCTCATTGTAGAGCTGAGCCATATTTTTCTGATGGTTAATAAGGAGCATTTTTCAATGTATTTATTCCCTCTTTGTAATTCTACTTCTGAGAAGTCTCTGTTTGGATCATTTGCCCACTTTCATCTGGATTACTTGTCTTCTTGCGCCCGTACATTCTTCTTTTAACACGGACGGCCAGTGCGCGCCTCATGTCCATAGCCTCTCAGTTCAGACGAGTACTTTCTTCAGAGTGCGACAGTGTGAGAGCTCACTGGGACCTGGGTGGGACCCTAACAGCAGGACGGAAGAGTGGACTGAGATGGTGACAAGTGTCCTATTAGATCTCTGCTTCCTGTTTTTGACATTAATTTCACCCAAGGAAGCATGGCTGCTCCTTGGTACTTACTTCTATGTCTTTCTAATTTTTAATACTATCTGTGGTAGTTCAATGACTATTGTCCACTTTTGTGGAAACAACCAGCTGATTTGAGTCAACATAGTGGTCAGGGGCCGGGGATTTAGCTCAATGGTTCCGGCGCCTGTCTTGCAAACACAAGGACCAGGGTTCAATCCCCGGTAACCACATACCTATACTGGGTGTGGAGACTCACGCCCAGCAGCAACCAGTACCACATACCACAGTGCCGGGCATGGTGGCTCACGCCTGTAATCCCAGCACTCGGGAGGCAGAGGCAGGAGGATTGTGATGTGAGTTTGAGGCTGAGCTCAGGGCCAGCCTGAACCACAAAGCGAGACCCTGTCTCAAAAAACCTAAAAAAACAAAAAAACAAAAAAACATAGTGGTCGGGATATATAAAAGGAGACCAAGAGGGGAGGATTTCAGCAGATCTTCCGTGGAAGAGTTTCATCGTGTGCCCAGGAAGAGTTCCAGTTCTATTGGGCAAAGCCCCCATAAAAAAGCAAACATTTTCCAGCACAATCCTTTCTACTCTTGCAATAAAACCCACAGATGATATAGTTTAGCTGCACCTAAAATATTTTTTAAAAAATCATTTTGTAATGCAATGATGAAAACACCAGGAAATATGTTCATAATAAAATATGTGTTTTAATATGCAGAGCATGAGCACCGCTGCTCTGGAAGATCTGCCGAGAACCAGCCCTGGTGAGCCAGCCATCTCCAGGCAATAGCACGTGTGATGAGGGGGACCACACACACACACACACACACACACACACACACACACATATGCACACGCATACGCACACGACCCCCTTCCACCAGTGTTGCAGTCGGTTATGCTGACACGATCTTGTGAATCAGTGAGCGATTCTTGGCTGTTTCCAGCAAATTAAAGTAATGCTTTTCCTCCTTACCTTGTTCCTGTGCCCCTGAATGTTTTTTTACATATGAAAGCAGCACAAAAAAATACTTTCTATTTAAATATGAGGACTTAGAGCCAGGGCTCAGACACTAGGGTGTTTTTTGCACACTAACTGTCAGGTAGGTGGGATGTTCAGGAGCGGCTCTGGACCAGGGAAGGCTCTCACTGTCCCACACGGTCTGCACCCTGCCAGTGACACAGCATCCCTACCGCAAGCGGACCTCTGCCATGGGCTCCCGCCTCGGGCAGCTTTGTGATCTGGGGCATTTCTGAGCAAGGCAACACTTCCCATTGTTTGAACATTGCCAGGCACTGCAAGCCCTTGCCCATTTCCACTTCACCGAGACAGAAGCAAGCCCTTTCAGGCTATGCTCAGGACACTGGACCGTCTCTGCTCGAGTCAAACCCCAGGATTCCACTTGAAAGTAGGAGAGCCATGGTCACTGGCCTGTAGATTCCAGATGAAGAAATGTGCCCTCGACTGCACAGGTGCTCAGCTCCAGAGTGCAGGAGGCTGCTGGCTGCTGGGCCGCACTTTCGAAGCCTTTTTTGCTCACGGAGCCCATCCACCTGTGGAGCACATCCGAAAATCTGCACCAGCAGGAAAAGATGGGAAAGTTCCATCTGTGATAAAGCAGCAAAAACTGGTTCCGAAGAGTCAGTACCCCCGGGAAGGTGGCACAAGAGCACAGAAATGTGCAGTCTTGCTGTTCCTCCTCCTTTGCGACATCTAAACATAATGTCTGTTCAAGGGCCTGGGGGAAGACCCAGTGTTAACTCATGGTCTCAGAGGACACAGTAGGTGTAGAAATTCTGTCTGACTTGCAGTTTCTGACCAGTCCTCGGAGTCTGCCTGTGCCCTGGTCCACCGTGGAGAGCGCAGATCGGTGGGGTGGGCATGTGCTCCTGACAGAGGAAGACACACAACACAGCTGCATGGCCTACATCACACCACGTGCTTGGGAATTGAATAGAGGAACAGAAAGGGTATGAGCCACTGCAGAGGCCATGGCCAGAGTGGACATCCCAGTGCACAAAGGAAGATGGGAGAAATTTTTCCTACGTTGCAGCAGCGCTGAGCTTGAACCTTGGGTAGGAGGCCAAACATCAGCTGTTGGATATGGTTCCACGTAGACTGGGTGTGCCAGGCAGGCTGTATGGTGGCCGGCATTAGGAAAAGCTGAATGATGAGAGATTAGAAGCTTTACGAAAAGAAAGTACAGCAGAGGGAAGAGGCAAGCATCTGTGCTCACTCTGTAGATAATGCTGATTCTCTTCAGTATTGTGAAGAATTTTTTTTTTAGTGTTTTGATCAGGGTCTCTCTTTGTAGTTCAAGCTGACTCTGAACTCACAATATAGCCTGGGCTGGCCTCCTGCTTCTGCCTCCCAAGTGCTGGGATTATAAGCCATCATGCCCAGCTTGTGAAGAATTTTTGTGAAAAACTTATTTAAAAAGTCCACTCACTATTATACAGTTTTCTCACATACTAAAATTTTATTTGGGATCTAAACTAAATGGCAAAGGTCAAGGATTTTAAGGCAGGAACATGCATCAGAAACACCTGCAGAAGTTTTTAAGTACAGATTCTGAGGCTCAATCTCAGACTCCTGTATCAGATACCTTAAGAAGAAAAGTCTGGAAATCTGAGTTTGTCAACGTTCTAAAAATTGCTTTCATGGTTCTTGCCATTGGTTTTTCCAGACACGTTCTTACCAGAGCCCAGTAACACTTTATTTTACAGATAAATCTGTTGTCTCCTTGGGTAAATTTTCTTTTTTTTTTTTAGGTTTTTTGAGACAGAGTCTCACTTTGTGGTTCAGGCTGGCCCCGAGCTCAGCCTCAAACTCACATCACAATCCTCCTGCCTCTGCCTCCTGAGTGCTGGGATTACAGGCATGAGCCACCACGCCCGGCACTGTGGTATGTGGTACTGGTTGCTGCTGGGCCTGAGTCTCCACACCCAGTATTGTGTGTGGTTACCGGGGAATCGAACCCAAGTCCTTACACTTGCAAGACAGGTGCTGGAACCACTGAGCTAACTCCCTGGCCTTCCTTGGGTAAATTTTCAACTGAGTAAAAATGTAAAAACCAGGGTAATTTAAAAAAAGTCACAATAGTCTCCTGCCTTTAATTCTCCAGTGACTTCTTATAGCACTTACAATCCCAGTCTCAACTGTTCTGCTGTTAGTATTCTCTTACTGTCTTAATTCATTCCATCTGCTATCATAAATGTGTACCTTAATCTGGATAATTTGTAAACAACAGAAATTTATTCCTCACTGTTGTGAAGCCAGGGAAGCCTAAAATCAAGGGTGCAGTGGGTTTTGCGTGTGGCTCATTGTTTCAAAGTTGGTGCTTTCTGTAATTAAGTCAGCTTGCTTTTCACTGGGACATGACACTTAACACCTGAAACTTACAGGCAGTGAGGTCTAACTTGGCTGATGGTTTCAGGGATTCAGTTCCTGGTCAGCTGGCTCCTTCACAGGAACATCTTGGTGGGAGGGCCTGATGGGACAAACATGCTCAGTTCTCAGCAGTCAGGAGCAGAGGAAGGGAGCAGTACAAGGAGAAGGAGCCTGGGGCCATCTTAATCCCCAAGGTCACACCCCGTGATCTGCCCGAACACAGCCAGAAATGTGCTCTCCTACTCTGCTAGGGTGTCTAAATCCAGTCAACTTGTTGGACACCTTATCAATACATCAAGTTACTGATCAAGTTAATGAGGTATCACTACCTGAGTTACTCCTCCTAACTCTGACTTAACTCGTTCATTAATAGTTTCCTTTAAGCCTCTTTGAATATAGGCACTGACCCCATTCACTAGGATTCTGCCCTCAAGACCTAATCTTCTCCCAGAAGCCCCATCTCCAAATATCATCACCTTGGGGTTAAGACATATTTGAAAGGACAGATATCATAAAACTCATACCATCTTATCACTGCTATCAAATTAAGAATCAATAACTAAACATCAATAAGAACACACTTACTGAAAGCATATGGGTGAATGAAATTCATAACTGTTATAAATACTAGTAATGAAGGGGTAAGCACCTGGTATATATTGGAACCTAAAATCTTGATTCAGAAAAGAAGAAAGGATGAGTTGAGTGCCCGTGGTTAGCAGTTAGAATAAGAACAATATCACAAACCTAAGGAAGTCGGCAATTACTTGTCATTATAGATTGCTTGTTAAGATTCTCTAATCCTTGAGTTTTTAGGATAATTGAGGAAAAAAACCCAGTATGGAGTGAGCAGAATCTTAAGTAGCTGAAATGAGAGGAGACTGAAGCTCTTGCAGCAGGAAGGAGGCGGACGTGAGCCACAGGACTCTAGCAGTCTTTGGTTACAGTAAACTCTTCAACGAAAACCAGAAAGTCACTTTTTATTTAGCTGAACTATAAACTGTATCTAACCACTGCATCAGAGATGAAGAGTAGAAGAATATTTCTACCTTAAATTCATTTTCTACCAGTACAGGTATTTTGCCTTCTCTGACTGTGACTGTGTGCATCCTTTGACTATGTAAAACTACTTTTGTCTACAAGCAGGCGAATGCAATACATCCCAGAGTTTGAAATTCATAGCACAATGTGTGTGTGTGTGTGTGTGTGTGTGTGTGTGTGTGTGTATTTAAACTGAGGATTAACATAGGCATGCATATTTATTATTTTGCTAAGAAAAAGCATCATCATTTCACTTCAAGAGGAAAATTTTAAATGGAGAAAAAGTGACTAATACCCTAACATTGACAAGAAGTAAGAAGTACTGCCTTTCCTTTGTCCTGCAATTTGTCATTTCTTGCTAAAAATCTCATTTTGGAGGTTGACCAGTTGGCAGAGCAGTATCTGAGAAATACAGGACCAGAGAGGTTGGCGTCTGCTTGCTGATGATTGATGACTGGGAGGAAAACTGTCCAAGCCGAGGAAACTCCAGCGCTCACACAGAGGCCATGGCAGTGGTGGCTCTGTGTCTTCAGACTGCATCCATCATTGGAAGCTAACAGGGTGATCTTTCACAAGCTCTTGGAACATGTCATACCCATATACTCTCCAGGTGTCTTCATTTTTAGTGACAATAGCTCCTGTTCTCCTCTGTGCTTTGTTTTTGGAGAGTCCCTCTGTTCAATCCCTATTCTCTTTCTCTGTCTCCACTGCGTCCTTGACCTCTGCACTCAGATCTCAGCCATTTCCTACTTCCCCTTGTGTAGAAAAGGCCTCAAAGGACTGCACTGTACCCTGCCTGCTTGTGTCAAGTTCTCCCCCAGCTACAGGCACAGGTTTCTGGGCTCCTTCTCATTTTGCATTCCAGATGGCCTGTCTCAAGTGGATGCCACATCCTCTCCAATGCAATGGCAGCTTGCTTATTGTATTCAGTGGAGAAGCCTGAAGAGAATGATCCTATGGACCATCCTCCACTAACAGAGACTAGGAACTTGTGGATAAATTCTTCCATCCTCTAGAGAGGCAATTCCAGGAGGTGTTTAGTGTGCTCTGAGAGATCGCTCTGGAACCAGCCCCCAGTGCCTACTTCTTTCTCTAGTCTTTACTGCCCTTCCCCCGCACTATCTTCTATATAGCCCAGAGTCATTTGGAACAACGAACAGAGTGCAGACTTGTGTCATCCTCGGCCTTCTTCATCTCAGTTGACAGCTCTGTCTTTTCCTACCCGTAGATTGCAAGGCTTGGAGTTATTCTCAGATTCTCAACTCAGTTCCTACCTTATCTGTGGCAAATTCCTTTTGTTTTACCTTCAGAATGTTTCACAAACCTACCACGTCTACGCCTTTGCTGTTAACTATTATTCTCAACTCTGCTCCAGACTGGAGCAGGCATTTTGTTTCAGCTCTTGCTTTTCCTGGTCTGTTCTCTGAGCAATCAGAATGATGTTTTCACTTTTCAAAGCAAATACATCTAGAATACTTTATGAACATTTAAGTGTAACATTGTTAACAGGTTAGATTGATTCGATGTAAAAGATTAAAACCTTACCGCAATTTCTAATTTCATTATGACTTATCCCTTATCCCTTTAACTTTGTCTCTTTAATGGTCTGTATTGAATACTTCTTTTTTTTTTTCTGTATTCTTCATGTCCTCACAGTCAAGATCTCATGCACAAGCAAGAAACTCCCCCTCTCAGGGCTGGGCAGCGGTCAGAGAGTGCAAGCAGTTACCTGAGAACACACCTTCCACCAACAGACTCCTCAGCCCGGGTCTTATCTCAGATCAAATACTTCCCAGTCCACATCATTCCAGGGAGGGGTTCCAGCTATGTTGAGGCAGCACCTGCACCTGTGGGGCCACTGAAAGTACCCAAACTAGACAATCCAAAGCACTGAAGCTGTAGATTTTACTGAATCTCATTAATGATGGATGCTCAGGGTGTCTCCCAAGGACAAGACTCTGTGGGACAAATTATGAGATGCTTATATAAAAATGTCAAGTGAAGTTTATCTCAGTGAATCTTCTTCAGCTTTTATTATTTATAACCACTCTCAAAGCACCATGAGACACCCTGTGTATTTACTTGTTATTGTCAGTTATTGGAACATTGAATTTGTTTTCAGATTTTGGCTTCCTGACCTAAATCATCTTCTAGATTATCTTTTAGATCATTAAGCACAAGCCTTCTCCTAGAGGATAAGTTCTTAGTTTCCAAATGATCCTTAGCATTGCCTTCCAGGGTTATGTGTTTAGTTTGGGACATTCACTTTGAAGTCCATATTCCCTAGACATTTGCTCTAACTCTTTCTGTATTCTTTGTTTGTTTGTTTGTTTTTTGTTTTTTGAGACAAAGTCTCAGTTTGTAGTTCAGGCTGACCTTGAACTCACTATGCAGCCCAGGCTAGTTTCAAACTCACAGCAATCCTCTTGCTTCTGCCTCCTAAGTGCTGGGATCACAGGCGTGAGCCACCATGCCCAGCTCTTTACCTGTTCTCAGACTTGATCTCAATCATCTTTCTAAAGATACAACAGCTACCTAAAACTGTAACTTCTTAGACTAAGTCTGTGTCACCTACTATTTCCTCCATGTTGCTGTATTTTCAGGTCTCTATCTTTGAAGTTGTTTTGTAGCCTGAGATACTTTCTGCCCTCATCTGCTGAAAATACCCAGTCTTGGGTTTCTCAGAGTTCCTGTCTTCCTGGAAGTCTTCCTGACCTCAGTCACCAGTGAGTCTGTCCACATCACCCTCAGACCTGACTGTGACCACATTTCTGCAGTCCTTACTGTCCGTGCTTCTGTTCCCCTGGTCAGACTCCAGGGCACTGAGGACAGAACCTGATCTTCTTCTGCATCTCCTTTCTCTTGTTGTGGAAATCACAGGAGTGGGAAGATGTCTGGAAACAAGATGCCTCGTCCCGCCGTGGAGAAGTGAATAGAGTGTAGCTAAAGTTAGTGTAGTTCAAGTATAGAAAATAAGTTCACAAAATGTCTAAAACTAATAAAATTTAGTAAGTTTTAATTGGCTACTTTTCCAAAGTAGGAGGCTATTTTTATTGTGTTAAATGACAAGGATAATTCATTTTAAATATTTTTATGAGGCCCAGAGAAAAACCTGTGTGGGATAACTGTGTAGCTGGACAGCTGGCTCGGGGTGAATAGTCACCATCAATCACCACCAGGGTCAGGCTCTGTCACTGTGCGGACACCTTTGTGTGAACTCACAGTCCAGGCAGCATTACCCGCTACACCCATGAGCTACACAATACAGCTTATTTAAAAGGGTTTTATTTAATTGTTTCATTTTCAATTTATTAAAAATTGTTAGCCAAGGCCTGCAGAGCGTCAGGTTGTTCAGTGTCAGTCTTTGTCCTACACATCATGTGCTGGCAGGAGTTCTGTCAGAGCTGGGACACACACAATGCTGTCGCCTCCTGTGATGATCTGAGCTCTTCCGAAGGATCTGCTTGACACTGTTCACAGTTAACCTTCTTGGTGAGCAGAGGTGTTCGAAAACATTGTGTCATCATTTACAATTATCAAGTGCACAGTTATCTGTGCTCTACCTTTGTATGAATGGCAGCCTGGGAGGCCCAGGAGGCCTGGTTTGCAAAGGTGTCACCAAAACCTGTGAGTAGTCCCCCTTGTCACATCATCCAAACGTACACAAGACAATAGAAACTCCTCAGCTCTGTTATAATCTTCCAGGACAGTTGTCATACAGAGGTACCGTGTGGACCAAAACGTTCTGGGCACATAACCATGTATGTCTACACCTACATGTTGTACAAATACAGCTGTGACTGTCAAATGGAATGGTTAGAATTGTGTGCCAAATTGGCACTTAAAAATGATCTCAGGAAATATTTTATACTCTCCAATATCACAGCAGGAGCCCCAGTCTCCCTGTGATTTACCTTGATTTATAGAGTTGGTGGAGGTGGCCATTACTAATTATTTCAGCCTACCAACTTAACAGCAGGTTCTCAAGCTCCCCACACCAGTTTCTCTTGAATTATGCATTACAAAGTCTCACCCCAGGGACATTTGAACAACTCTCTCCTCTCAGTTTTGCACAAACGTCTTGGATATTGAATTTCAAGAAGCAACATTAAGTCAACTTCTAGTCACTTGAATTATATTTACAATATACCCATTATATAATTTGAAGCCACTTTAAGCCATTTCTCCTCAGAATTACTAGACTGGGCTATTGTTTCTCTTGTATGGAAAAGAAACAAATATAGATAACTGGAGCATGAAGCAATAAATCTCACTAGTGGCCGTTTGTTTACATTTAGTTCGCGCTCCACAGAGGAAAAAAGAGTTGAATCTGTCTGGATAGAAGGACAAGTCAAAGAGTAGTCATGTCCCAGCTTGACATAGCAGTTTGCAATTTTGAACAAAGAAACTCATGGACTGAAGAACAAAAGCCCAGGATTTTGTGTGTATAGTTCGTCAGGCTGGGATGTGTCTCCCAGGTTTTTTTTTCCTACAAGGTTACTTCATGTTAACTTCAAGACCTGCACAAATCTTACTTCAGCAAACCTTTCTGCCAACTCCCATAGCCAGTTGTTCGGACTGTGGTATTCTATGGAGATGGTCAGTTTTGTCCTTGAGGAGAAACCACTTGCCCATAACTACTCAGGGTTCATCTCCTTGCAGAAGGACTTATTCTGATTCACTGTGAAGCCTCCTTCTTTATGGTCATGACCCAGAAATCCGAGATCCCAACATCATTCCAGTACTCATCTGTCCAAGTCAGAACCAGGTGGCCACTGCAGAATCAAAGTCCCTTCAATCACCCAGTCCTACTAAGTTTTGTCTTCTTGGCACTTCATCTGCTGGGGTCATGTGCATGCCACTGCTGAAATATTAAACTTGATCTCCGTTGCTGAGCAAGACCTCCTTTACTAGCTCTTTCCTTCCTTTATTTCCATGATTTCTCTCCTTCACTATCAGCAGAATTTATTTAGTTGTTGCCCACTGCGTCCATCACTTATTTCCAGTTTCATTTCTTTTCAATCAAAAACCTTTAGTTAATTGCTTCATCTCCTTTGTTTGAGGCTCACAACTTACACATCTTCTTGAACTTTATCCCTGTCCAATGAACTCACTTAAGAAGCCACTTGTTCACTGGGTGTCATATCAAGGTCACCAGTCAGTTATGGCGAACAATCTCTGCACAGGTTGGAGCACTAGCTGAACATATTCTTTGTTACTCCTCTTCCTGTTATCTGTGAAGCCATTCTTATCCTTCTTGATGTAGTCCCCTCTTGCCCAGATTATGATTCCTTCTGTTGCCTAGGAAATTTATTTGTGTAATTCTGTCAACAAAAGCCAATGAAAGAAACACCAAGTTCTTCTATTAATTTTCTATACTGAAAATTTTAATACTAAATAACAATAACCCAATCTCCTGTCTACCCCAGGCTAACACTGTTTACTACCATGAAGACCAGTGCTCACTTTCTTTTGAATCTGTCACATATTCATGAATGCATAAGCATACCTTTGTATTACCTGTATTCCTTCTTCATGGAATGTGACTTCCTCTATAACATGTTGCATGTCAGGTGTGTGGACTCTCTTGCAGCTCTTCCATATGACATAGAAGTTAAAGTCCTGAGGACTTCATGTTCTTGCTTACTGGAGTGTCCAGTTTCTTTATCATGTTTACTCTCCTTTCCTGAGTACACCTACTTTTAGCATGCTGAGGAGTATATTACCTAGCATATAAGAGGCATTCAAAAATATTGCCCTGTTATTATTTTACTCTTATTCATAGAGGATAGGTATTTTCTCTCTTCAATTCTTCATCAGTAAAATTTAAGCTTTTTTTCTCCCTGATGAAGCAATTGCTTAGGAGGCTGTAGAGAGCAGTACTTAGCATTTTCTGAAAGCATTATATGAAATGTAGAGAGATGCCAAGAGTAAGTTTGCACAATTTAGATAGAAAGAGAATATGAAAATAAGGATAAAAAATTAGAACTCTGGGAAACAATATGTGATATTACTTCACTAAAGAGAAATTTCAGGGTAGGAAATGTTTCCAAACTCTGAGTTGGTAAGGTTGGAACTTCAACTGTGCTTTGCTCCTAAATCCTCTGGTAGGATTGAAAATTTTTTCAAACCAGAGACCAGGCTTGACTCTTCTCTTCCCCACTGAAGCTGCAACTTTACAGACCCATTACAGTGAACATGAAGTCAGAAGATGAGAAACTATTACTGGCCAGCGAGTGGGGGCACCAAGTCTTGTTTAAAGTTACATTATAACAGGAAACGGGAGGTAGACTTTGTGGCAATGTCAAGGGTACTGGGACAGGGGAAGAAAGGGTGGACCAGATATGAAAAGGGAAGAGAAAATGATCAAGATGCAATATGTGTATGTAACATTTCACAAGATGATTGTAATTACTATGCATGACAAACATACCAACTAAAGCGAAATTACATTTGTATAGGAAACATTTTGTTTTTCCTTTTAGACTGGTTTTAAGAGGCAGATGACTTTCTGACATTCGAGTCATTCTCCATAACCATCTAGTTGCTCAAAATCAAGTAAAAAATATATTCCTTAGAGCAGTTCTGATTAATATGTTTGTGCTTGTGTATATGCTCTGCAATGCTTTCTGAAAGTCATTTACTAAAATAGTAAGGGGTAAGTAAATGATCTAGAACAAGTCAAAAAACTCTGGAGACATTATTTCCTGGAGGAAGAGTTATCTTCACTTGTCTGTGGCATGTTGCTCGAACAGTTGTGATATATCTCAGCAGAGCTTTGTCATGACAGCCAGAGGGCAGCACCCAGCACAGAGACCTCATGGACTCTTCCTGTCTTCTCCTGAGCAAACATTGTCTGGAGGGCTAGGAGTTTACGATTGAAAAATTCTCACCGAAGATGCATCTGTGCTACGACTAATAGCTTTATTAATAATGAAAGCTGTAGAAGCTTTTGGCTGCAAAGTAAATTAAAGAGCGGAAGACCTTTGGAACTTCTGCCCATGCATTTCAAGGTCAGGACCAGATGCGCTCAGCATGAGATTCTCTTCCCACTGAGGTGGACAACCTCAGACTTACATGCCAAAAACCTTGCTAACTCTGCTTCTTATAAGCGTATGCTAAATGTCGTTCTAGCTGAGAATCTTTCATGTCAGGATAATACATTCACACACATAAAGGAAAAAGAACAATAATTAGGTGTGTCTGATAACAACACAAAAGAAGCATTTTAACCAAAGAGTGCAAGTGACTACAAATAAAAGTAGTGAAATCATTTCCTCTTATTTCATGCGGAGGAGGGTTTTTTAAATATACTTTTGTTGTCTTTCTGCTTGAAGGTTTTGCTCTACTGAGCCTAACATAAGCATTCTGAGACACTGAAGGCAGCCTAGGCTAAGCCAAGGTGTTCAGTTAGTTATGTGTATTGAATGTATTTTCAACTTATGATATTCCCAACTTATAACAAGTTTATGAGGATGGAACTCCTCATAACTCAGGGAGCATCTGTATCTCCAACTGTACGTTATTTGGAAAAAAGCTAACTCTAGCAAAATCCAGTCTTCATTCATCTCTCCACTTATTAGATCTAGTTTTCTTCAGTATTTTTAATACTAAATTGCTCAGAGGCCCCAGGAATTTGAAAGCTCTGATTAATACACAATTTTTCATACTTACATTGGTAAATGTGTATTTATAAAGCCTGAGTAATTACTTTTTTTGTGAAGAAAATTCTAAAACGTTTAAGTAATTTTACCTTCCAGGATGCTAGCACTGGCTGAGAGGCCAGGATCATGAATGTGTGTGAGATGCTTTGTGTCTCTACGTACCAAAAAATTTTTATTAAAAATCATAAATACCACATGGAATTATGGAAACCAAACCAAACTCTTTTGGGAAGAAGCACAAGTTTTGATTTTTAAGGGTGATGATTCATTTATTTAAAATAATTTGCTGTTTGAAAGTTGGCAGTGTAGGTACAAGCACATGAACCTACACCCTTGGCTTGTACAACTGCGTAAATGAGCATTCAGTGTGACTGTTCTTTCCAAGGGCCACACTGGGGAGGCTGGTAAGTTCCCGCCAAGTTCCACCTTGTGTCAGGTCTCAGGTGTTTGGCTGGGCTGCGTGCAAAGCCTACAATAAATGGACGTTTGGCAAACTGAGCAGAAGTAACGTCACACTCTTCAATGTCACAGTTCTTCTATTAAATGTAATTTGTCAATCACAAGTACAATTGGGCGATTTTGCTTCCAAAAACCAACAGGCATTAAAGCAATACTCTTCAATGTCCTCCATTGCTATTTATCCTAATTAGTTGAAAAGCAGGTTGGTTCCACCATGAATATAGGTGAATAGGATGTTGTGTGTAGAAAGAACCCTGGGGAATATTTTCACCTGATGGTGATTTTCAAGCTGTGCCTTGGATTTCTATGGTGGCTGGGCTCATTTCCTCTCCAAACCTCACTTCACAAGGATAGCTCCAAAACCAAACCAGAGCGCTCACACAATTGTCCTGACATTGTCCAGTTGCTATCTTTGAGCCCTGGATTTAAACTCAGGCAGTTTCACCTTCTGATTTTGGTAGCTGTGATCACATTTTTTTTTTTTTTTGATTTATCCTTTTGGGGATCTAACGTTGTCTTTTGACAACTTCATGAACTAGGTCATTATGATACTTTTTTTGACTATGGTTTTATCGGCCTTAGGAAGAGAGTTCTCAGCCTGCTCTCTGATCTCTGGGAACTTGATTTTATGCTCCCTCTTCCCACCTCTGCTCACACTCTGAGCACTGAGGGATTTATACGTTTCTCCTTAAAAAAAATAAACAGCACAGAACAGACTAGTGCAGCTTTCACAACCTACTTTTCCTGTGATTCCGCAGCGTGTGGGGGGCACTCTCGGTGTCCAGGGAAGCCTTTTCTCATCTGACTCCTTCACTGAGCACTGTCCACAGTGAGGGCGATTCATCTCCATGGCACAAACACCTGCTCTCTGGCTCTGAACTAAAAGAGCTACTTTCAGAGGAATTTTAATGCTCTTTCCAGAGCACAGCATTCTGTTAATTTTTCTCTTTCAGAAATTAATTTTGTGCAGTATTCATCAACTCAGTGCACATTCCTCTGGTTTGTAGTTCAGCAGATAGAACAAGGATTGAAATGAGAAAATGAAGATGTAAATGAGTCCTAGCACTGTATGTTATATATTGTGAAATAGAAAATGCTCAATGTAAAATAAGGTGAAAGGGGACAATGTTGAGATTGTAACAAAAAAGTAAGGAAACAAATATTATGTATATGGGGGGGGTGGTAGGGTGGGTAGGGCTATGGGAAAAAAATGAGAATTAAGTTGTGTCTTATACTGGTACAAATCCCCATTATGGAGTGCAATCATGATGTGTATATTTAATGTACCAATAAAGATTTAAAAAAAAAAAAAAAAGAACAAGGATTGAAAACTCTCCCGTCCACTTCCCTCCCTGGCTGCCTGTCTCCTTATCCAAAGAGATCCAAATGAATGAACATCACAAAACAGACCCAGCTCACCTGTGACGGGGGTACCAGGGACATTCTCGTCCTCCCTGTGACTGCAGTTCGTGGGTCCTCATGTCAGGTTTTGCTTTCCATTGACTGTTCCATGATTGATTCTGTTCATCCCCGGAACAATTCAAGTGAACAGCATCTCTCGGGGGATGGGAAGAGTACTGCAGTAGTAAAAGGTGCTTGTCAAACATTTGGGACTTCAAGGTGCCAGATAGAAGGCTTAATAAGAAGAACGACTCATGCGGGTGGGGCTGAACATACACAAATACTAATCAATTAATTTAAAAGTCCATATGGAAAATCTTCTTCTTTGCTCTCCTCCAGAATGAACTCTTTCTCTCGCCTCCTTTCCCAGTGTGCCAGCAGCTTGAGCACAGCGTGTGTGATACACCGGCCACAGGCCCAGGCTTCCTCGTGGTATCTCTCCACTCCACCTTCACGTCGTCAGAGAAGGAGACAGTGGTCACCACCCTTACAGAAGCACCTTTGCACACGAGTTTGTGGCAGCACACAGTAGAAATTTTTCCATGAAAAGGCCTACATAAGTTTTTGTCCTCACATACATCGTGTGAAGCCAGTCTATTTTACCTCTTGCAATGCCACTTTACTTACTGATGGGCTCAGAGGACATGATGGGCGTATAACCTTAGGGATTCTAAGTATCCAATGCATTGTAGCAGTTCAAATTTCCAAACATTTATAGTGATATTTGTTTGTAGCAGAATTAGAGATCACTCTGGAATTGAGATACAACCTACCTATCACACAATTTATACTTCTAACATGTATGATAAAATACTTTCTCACATTCATGAGCCATGTGTACAGTGTAATTTCAGAACGTTTTGTCACCTGCAGTGACCCCCTTGTCCATTAAGCAGTCACTGTCTTCTTCATTCCCCAAGCCAGTTCCTGGCACCCACTGATTTGCTCTGATCACTTACCTGTTCTAGATGTGTCACATAAATGGAATCAGGTAACACGGGACCATTGTGTCTGGATACTTTCATTCAGTATAAAAGTTAAAGTTTAACTTGTGTTGTAGTAGATAGCTAGTACTTAATTTCTTTGGATGGTTGAGTAATGCTTCATTATATACCTGTAACACTTTTGTTTCCTCATCATCAACTGAGGGACACAATGTCCACTTCTTGGCTCTAAATGATGTTCCCATGGACATTTGTGGACAAGATTTGCATGGACATATGTCTTTATTTAGACAGTAGACACTGTGAAGTGGAATTATTGGGTTTTATGAGTAATCAGTGCTTAACTGTTTGAGGAACTGCTGAATTATTTTCCAAAGTATTGTCCTATTTTAAATTCCTACCTCTGATATATGAGATTCTAATTGTTATTGCAGCCCTTTGATAATAATCACTCTTGTTGATACGAAGTATTATCATATTGTAGTTTTGATTTGGGTTTTTAAAGGACTAATAATGTTAAATATTTTTTGTGCCTTTTGATTATTCACATGTCTTCTCTCTACACAGGTTGGTCCACTTTTAAAAACCTGGTTTATTCATTTTTTATATTTAAAATATTTATTTATATTTTAAAATATAAGTGTTCTTTATGTAGTGTGCAAATAATTCCTTATCAGCTATATGATTTGCAAGTGTTTCCACCCATTCTAGGGTTGCATTTTTCTCATTTTGATATGTTTCCGAATATGTAAAAACTTTCTTTCTTTTTTTTTTTTTTCAGTAGCAGGGATTAAACTCAGGCCCTTGTGCTTCCAAGGTGGGTGCAGTACCTCTTGAACTAAATCCCTGGTCCTAAAATCTTTCAATTTTTATCAAGCCAAATCTACCTGTTATTTCTTTCTTTATTGCTTGAGTTTTTGTGTGACATTTTTAAAGCTATTGCTCAACCCAGAGTGGGGAAGACCTGTGGCTTTCTTTTATTCTAAGAGTTCTATAATATTAAGTCTTTCATCTAATTTGAGATTATTTTGTTCTTTAATATTAAAAATGGGTGTGAGAAATAAATTTAGATTTATTCAGTTGCTTGTGAGTATTTGCCCCAGTGACACTGTTAACAGTGCTCATCTGCCCTTCGCTGAAGTGTGTTTATATCTCTGTTGACAATCAATTGAACCTATTGGTTTACTTCCAAACTTGTGAATCTTCTCCATTTGTCTGTCTGTCCACATTCACATCACTCAGGCAGCTTGTAGAGTGACTTTTGAAATTGGAAAATATATAAACTTGAAATTTTGTCTTTCAGTTCATCTCAGTTTATAGTCCAGGATCTGTTGCAATTTATTCCTTTATGTATGTTTATTCTGTTTATGCATTACTTTTGATACATTTGTAAATGTTTGTACTTTTTGCCTTTATTACTTTGCTTAAAAGCAAGGCAAAAATACTTTAGCCACAGAATGTACTTTACATTATCTAACCCATTTAAAATTTATGCAAGTTTTCTTTACAGTCTAACATATCTCTCTTGAAGAATGTTTCATGTCTATTTCCAAAGAATGTTTATTACACCCCTGAGTTTCCACTAGAAGTCTGTCTGGTTTAGTTAGTTCATAATGTTCAAATATTGTTCTCTGCTCATTGACATTCTAGCCAGTTGTCTTATCTATTATTAAAAGAGAGTCCTAGAGTCCCTAGCTATAATTTTTCAAAATTATATTATGGTAAAACACATAACCCTAAAATTATTATCTTAATTTTTAAACAGTGATTTTTACTGTGCATATTTAAAGTATACAACAGGATTTTATAAGACACACAGAGAGAAATGTTACTGCACTGAAGCACATTCACATGTCAGCCTTCCAGTAGCCATCCATATTTGTGTACGTAGCATACAAGGATCTGCACCCTGAAAGGCTGTGAGGAAAACCTTTACACTGAAATTATAAAACACTGATTAAACAAACTGATCAAGACAAAAATCAGTGAAAGACAGCCTAGGCTTAAGAATCAGGAGAATTAACATTGCTAACATGTCCGTTCTGTCCAAAGCATTGTACAAACTCAGTGCAACCTGTAGCAGAAATCCAGTGGCATTCTTGATGGAAAGAGAAAAAAGTATCTTAACAGTTTATGAAAGCACGAAATATCCAGAATAGCCAAACAACTGTGAGAAAGGAAAGCAAGGTTGGAGCCCACACACTTCCAGACTTATAATTAAATTATGGGGCTATGGTAAATTTTGATATTGTGCTATCCAGTATTCTTAGATTGTTGGGCAACCTTCTGCTCCATTCATATCCAGGACTTTATTTATTTATGCATTTTTATACTTATTTATTCTGGTACTGGGTATTGAATCTAGTGCATTCCCACTGAGTTAGATCTTTTTATTTTATTTTATTAAATTTTGAGTCTGTAAGTTGTCCAGG
>PVIR01010739.1:0-49104 GCA_004026965.1 Petromus typicus | reverse complement strand
CTACACAGTTCTTAGGTGCATCTAAAACACAATGTCATATTCCAGCCTTGATTGCTAGGAGAAATGCAATGTGCGCCCCACAGAGTTTGCATTTTCTTAGTAACTCTATGTAAAAACAATAAAATGAAAAAAAAAACGTTAAAATGAATGTTAGGTATAATTTAACTCAGTATCTCTGAAACACTACCACTTCAATGTGTAGTCAACATAAAACCATCAGTGAGATATCTGCCTTTTTTGTTCATTGCGTGCAGTACTAGGGACCGAACTCAGGGCCTTCACACAGAGCTGCGTCATCAACCCTTTCCATTTCTCATTTTGAGACAGGGTCTCACTAAGCCACTGAGTTGCCTAAGCTGGGCTTGAACTTGTGATCCTCTTGCCTCAGTCTCCCAGCATGCTGGGATTAAAAGGGCACGCCACCATGTTTGGTTTAGTTTTGTATATTTAAAAAAAACTATGTCTACTAGGTGTTTAAAATCCAGTGTGGGACTGGGGGCTTAGCTTAATGGTACAGCATTTGTCTGCATGTGCAAGATCCTGGGTTCCAGCACTAGCATCACAAAAAAAAAGTCTAGTGCGTTTTAACTTATACAACATCTCAGTTCAGACCGGCCATGTTTTACCCACTCAGTGTCACATGGGACCAGTGACTACTACACTGGACAGGGCACCACTAGCAGCTCTTTCCAGTAACTACCCAAACTCACATCATGGGAAGAAGTCACTGTGCCATCTACTGTCTAAGTTTCCACCCACTAGACCTGTGATGTAAGGAAGACTTAAGGCTTCGTCCTCTTTTTCTCAGCTCCAATCTCACAGCCACATCCTTGGCTGCAATTTGCCTCCAGCACAGAACAGGGCGCTGTGTGCAACCCACATGACTTCACGCACACGTTCCTTCTTGATGTCAGTACAAACCCCGGGTGTGACAACAGCGGAAGAGACGAGTCAGCTCCTTGCCCAGGTGACTGTGAAGCAGAGGGAAGCTTCTCCCATGTTCACTTCCTCCCACACCCCTTGCCCAGGTGGAGGCACGTGAGGCCTGCCCTGGACAAGCACCCCAGAAGCAGGGAAGGAGAGGCTTCCTACACACCAAGACCTGGACTGAGCCAGGAAGGAGGAGGAAAGGAGGGTACAGAGAAGGGCGTTTTGTGGAAGAGGCCAGGACTTGTGGAGTCCAGAGGTGGCAGAGGTCTGGGGGGGCTTGGAAAGCTAGAGAATTTGATCCTGGCATGGTGGTAGGAAACAAGCCATGCTCTCCCGTGATGGGCAAGCTAAAGCAGGACTGGCAACCTAACGCTCCCAAAGCCATCTGTCCTTAGTGTCAGAGGGCAAAGGTGACAACCTGGATTTATGGGAACCGGCAGACTTCCACTATGGGCCTGACACTCCACAAAGAGCAGGTGATAGGAAGCAAAGGAAAGGAAGCTGATGTGTGTCCCGTGCCACTCAGTTCCATGTACCAGCTCTCGGTGAGCTGCCTGCTGCACAAGGCTGGGCTGAGACACCGACTGTCAAATTGAAAGCAGGGGACACACAAACCCATGGCTCCACTCTGAGCTGATGAGGGAAAACCCGCCTTCAAAGCTCACTGAAGAGATAGAGTAGCGGCTCTGGTGGCACCTATTATCCCAGCACTCTGGATGGCGAAGGCAAAAGGATCGCAGGTTCCAGGCCAGCCTGGGGAACTTAGCAATTTAGTAAGATCCTGCCCCAAGATACAAAAATTAAGGGCTGGGGATAGGATGTAGCCCAGTTCAGAAGTCCTAGGTTTGATTCCTTGCCCTCCAAACAGAGAGAAGTGGAGCCTGCAGACATCAGCTGCTTCCAATCGGTACAGCAGAAACAGAAGTGGGCCTAGGAGCACCCGGCTCTGGCGCAGAGGATGCCAACCGCGGTTACTACACCCAAGAGTTTCAGAGCAGGATCTGACCTGGGCTGCAGCCCTTGGAGGTACAGAGTTGGCAGGAGCAGGCAAGGAAGAGCTGGGGAGACAGTAAGGCCAGGAAAGAGTAGAACACAAAAAGGACAATCTTGAATTGCTCCCTAATTCTGAAGAGCTTTTCAATAATAGTATTGTGGGCCTAGGACCAAAAATAGTACCAAAACATTAGGTAGGCAGAACAAGTTCATTCTGGAAGCGAAGGATTGTTAAATATAAAGAGAAATGCTACCAACTCGCTTCCCCTGCAAAAAGGCACAGAAAGAAGGGCAATCACTAAGCTGAAGAAATGGAATGGGTGTAAAGGGGCACAATCAAAGAGACTTGGAAAGCTGTGTTTTCATTCAGACACAATACATATACTTGTCTACAGGGCAGAGTAAATAACTGGCCACATGTATACATGGTGTGCACAGCTCAGCTCAGCGTTACAGGAGCTTTCCTCTCATCCAACATTAATTATTTCTATTTGCTGGGAATTTTCATACTTTTCTAGTCACTCTAAACATCATAGACTGTTGCAGGTAACAGTTAATCTACTTAGCCAAAGGGTGCTGCAGCCTGTCTGGCAACTTCATTCCAGAACCAACTTCATTCCAGAACCAAATAAAAACAAAAACAAAAAAGGACTCAGCATGCTGGGAGAGTGAAGCAGGAGGATGGCAAGCTGTGGCCCAGACTAGGCAACTTGAAAATTATCTAAAATCTTGTCTCAAAAACTAATGATAATAATTGTAAATGGGCTAGGGATGTAGCTTAGTGTGAGGACCCTGGATTCAATCCAGAACAGAACAAAAAAAGATACCGATTACCTTACTGTACTATAGAAAACCAGGACGAATTCCTCCTTTCTAGTGGTGCTTTGGTTCCCGTATCTAACTTCCTTCCACCCCCCTCCCCCGCTATTCCCAGTCTCTAGTGACCACTGTGACACTGACATTCACTTCCTCCATGACAGCCATATTCTAGTTTCTAGAACATTCAGAATTTATCATTTAATCTATTCATGAAAGAGGAAAGTGACCCCAGTGGCATTAGGGGCACTGCCAATGTTCCCCAGTGAACTAGTGGCATGATTAAGTCAAGAACATCAATCTTCTGATGCCAAACTGTTCCTTCCTTCCCACCTCTCCTTAAGAGACTGTGGCTAGTATACTAATCACACAGGGGTGGCTAAAGGGCCTGGTCAAACTTCAAGTCCACAGGAAGCTTCCAATCTCAGGCAGGACATGGCAGATTAAAAAACCAATGTGATTGCTACAAAGTTTGAGACTGGAGAAATAAAACTGAGTGATGTGAAGTGAGATGTCCACAGAGAACCCCAGAGAAAGTCCAAGGCCCTAAGCTCTTCCCTCTGAGCCACTCCTGCTACAGGGTGGAGACAAAGGCACCAGGGCAGGGCTGGGCAGAGAGAGAGGCCAAGCCAGGCTCCGTGCCAGAGCACACACCCTTCCCTGGGCACTCTCTGGGGGCAGAGCTTTTCAGACAAGTAGGAGAGGCAGCAGAGAGTGAGTGAGTCCCCATACAAATATCACAGGCGAAGTAAATAAATGGCGCCCCAACTAAAATGCAGATCAACACAGGCTCAAAGATGAAGTCATATGACTCCTGGGTTTCTCTTTCAGCCCACAAACCACATGCCCCAAGCCCCGAAACATAACTGATGAACACAAATCCAAATGTATTAAGGTGGAAATGTTTAGCTTGAATGTGGAAAGAAACACTCCAAAGTGCTTTGAAATGAAAAAGAATCCCCTCCTGAAGCCTGTAAAATCAGCAGAGACACAGGAGTACATAAAGGATCTCCTTTCTCATCCCACGTTTCAAAAACTGTAAAAGATTGGAGAGAATCCAGAGAAGGGCAAAGAAAATGATTAAGACAATGGAAAATGGAACCTCTGAGGAAAGGTTAAAAGGGTTATGGTGGTTTCGACTACAAAAGAGAAGGCTAAGGGGTGACTTAATACCTGCCTTCAAGTATAAGATGGGTCATTTCAAAGGAGATGCCAACAAGTTATTTTCTATAACCAGGGAGGACGGGGAAATCGTTGTAAATTGTGGCAGGAGGAAGACAGGAAGAGCCCATGGAGTCAGGGAGATGCGGGAGGAAGTTCCAGACCAGACGGACTGTGTGGAGAGAGACGGGACGGCTGCGCGCAGGGGACACAGAGGTAGGGAGCAGGTCAAGTGCCTTTCGGCAGCCTTTTGTGTGGTATTCCAGCATTGGTTCGTAAAACTCAGTCAGGCTTTACTAACGTACCTCTTCCTACCTGGCAGGAGAATAAAAAAACAAAATCAAGATCCAGGAAGATTCACAAGATGAGTCTATCCGTGAATTACTTTATAATATTAGCAATAACATGGATGTATCTTTCCTACTGATTTTGTAAGAAGACAGTAAACATCACTGAGGAAGAGAAACCCTGATTAACATAATTATGTCCACAAGGAAAATTAGCCCAAACGTAAGAAACCTTCAAGTTCCAATTCTGCAAAATTACAGATTGAGCATGGAACTATCGCACACACATCCTGAGTTCAAGCTGAACACGAGGATTCTCTTCACTTCCTTCACGAAGAGGCATTTACTGCAGAGGCTCAAGAACCAATAAAAAAGGTAATTTCACAATATCTCTACTGTGTCCCCAATCATCCAAAGGGCCGAAGGCAGCTCAGTTCTCACTACACTGCACCGCACTTGCCACCCGGCTGGTTTTCAATTGACACTGCTGCGTGGGTATCTCCCCCCGCCCCCCAACTTGCGCCTATTGGAGTTTTGTAAAAAATTACAACCCCACACCAGGCTTCATCTCTGCTTGGGCTGAGATCAAAAGCAGCAATGATTTACACTCTGAAAATAAAAGTGGAGCCTGGCACTAGATTTCAGTAGAGGTGAGGATTCTAAACACCAAATAAAATTTAAGAGAAGACAGAGAAACTTCTGGGGAAACTTCTGACATGAGGTCATTTGAATCTGTTGTCCTGAAAACTGCTCCTGAACCTCTAGTTTGAGCTAAACTTGTGAAAACTGAACACTAGACTTTTACTAGGAGAAAATACTGTCGTTATTTCTATGTCGATGCCAGAGAATTCCAGAACTATAGAACCCAAGGTGATATCAACTAAGGACACAGGGGTGGGTCCTCACCCCTGTGAGGGTCCTCACACTAAGCTAAGAACGCGGTATAAAGATGGATGAGGGGAAGGTGTAGCATTAGCAAAGGGAAGTGTTGATCACTTTGGGGGGTTTCTGAGTTGAACCTGGCTGACATTTTCTTAAAGGCTTGAAGAATCACAGAGTAAGAATGCAAAGATAAATTTAACATGGTTTTCAACGTCCTTTCCTTTGTTATCTATTCTTTCATAACAAACCACTACAATTCAGGTGGCTTAAAATTAGTAATTTGATTTTTCTCAAAATCAGGAGATTGGCTGGGCTTGGCTGAGTGACTCTTCTTTGATGGGTTTACGGGTGTCGCTTATGCAACCACATTTAGGGAGGTGCATCTTTGGGCCCCACAATGAGTATCTCCCTTGTCTTCCCTTTGCCTGTCTCTCCTACTCTTTCCCCTCTTCTCTCTCCACATGTTCTCCCTTTATGTGATCGTCCATTCTGTTTCCTTACACAGTAGTAGCAAACATAGTCCTATGGAACAAAGCAGTCACTAGGGCTGACAGGGCACAATGTTACTTCTGCGTTCTACTGGCCAAATCAAAGGAAAATGCCTGCCCATAGGAGACCTGGGAAGAAACTCAGTCCTACCTCTTGATACAAGGAGGAGAAAAGGGTATATGGCCACCTGTAATTCCTCTGCTGTCCTGCCTAGCACACCAGGAACTTCAGAATCGATTCGGTGGAAATAGGAAGCAAGACAGTCCTGTAATCAGAGGTGCACTTTAAGGAAAACATCAATGATCCGATGAGTAAAATAAATAAGACAACTTAAAACAGAGATCTGTTAGGGGTTTATGACCCTCTCAGCCTCAGTGAGCAGCAGAGGCATCCTTAGCGGAAATGGGTGGGCACAAGAACTACTGCACAGAGACAAATCAATAGCTATGAGCACCTGTATGTTGAGGACACTGGAAAGACACTGAGTCAGTGTCTTTCAGCTGAAGAAGCTCAAAGAATGATGCACTGTTTACCAAAACAGAGAAAAGCTGGCTTAATACAGCAAAGTTTGAGGTCCGGATCAAATAAAAAAAATCTCTTCCTACGGTTTACGTTCAGATTCAAAAAGAACAATGATAGCCACAGGCTGATCCAAGCAGACGCCAAACACACAGCCAAATGCACCTTAAGTGCTTTTTAACCTGGTTTCAATCATCACTTGCAATTTTAAAAATTCTGCTGAACAGGTAGCTCCCCTGAATTAGAAAGTTAAACAACATTTACCATTAGCAAACCATTATTTGGAAAGCTGAAACTATACACTAAATTATAGGGTATAAGAGATACTTAGATAACTGAAAGCTAGCCAAAATCCTAGGACAAATGCAACTAAATACTAGCCTGGAATTCTGATTAACTATCGCTTCCCACAGCCTTTGTTTTTGCATCTCTTCTGAAATAAGCATTATCAATAAGACCCTTTCAGAAGTTCCAGTCTGTCTGAAAAGGGAGGCAGCCACATAGACACACACCACTAAAACGGCTGAGATTTGGAGAATAACTGTCGATTCCAAGCCCATATTTACTGGGTTCTTACTAAGTAATAAGAGTAGAGAGCATGATAAATAAGGTCTCTATTGCTGGAACTTTCTTTCAGTGGCAAGAGATAAATTAAAAGCTAACCCAGAAGAATTCTAGCTCATGGTATGTAATGGATGAATCAAATGAAAAGGTTGGGATGGCCACACAGACAGGTGCATTATTTTAGCTAGGACAGTTAGGAAAGCCATGAAACGGGCAAGTAGAAATGAAGGGGCCACCTGTTCCAGGCACTTGCAAGCTTGATTTAACTTATCAATTTCTATATCCCTTCTTCTCTGAGCTCTCTTTTGAGCTAGTTCGGAAGGAAGATCCCTCAAAGTTTTCAAACAGGAGGTGGGTAGAAAAAGGACATTCTGCTGTTTTAGAAAGATTAGGAAATGAGCAATTTCTAAGTTAATTTTATGCCCACCAAGAGATTGAGAAAGATCCCCAAAATCATCTGGGGGAAATACAATGCCCTTCGAGTCACATACATAACTAAGCAGAGCTCACAGATGCCCAAGGAATAAGTCCCTGTCTACATCTATTTCAGCCACAAAATACTTAAAGACACATCTTTCCATTTCTCATACTTCACAAACTCTTCCTGGGACAGTTTACTATTTCAGTTACTCTCAGCATCTTCCTTCCAATATCGTCCCCATCAGAGGCACTATCAGTACAACAGGAAACACCAGGAAAATCAAACAACTGTTTGAGTTAACGTATGTGCTCCGTAGTCATTCGCACAAATACAAACTCAAAAGGAATGGTTTCTAAGTTACAGAAATGTGATGGCACCTAAAAATGTTTTCAATGAAAACAAAATACATTACAACAGTTAAATTGGCAGATCTGTTTCCGGAATATCCCCCACCCCATCCCCGGCTGATACATCCATGGTATGTCTTTAACATGCTCTGATACTTCAATGAAAAACGGAGGTGCCAATGATTTGTAGGCTAAATTAATGTTAAATACTTCAAAGAACTGGACAAATAACTCAGCAGCAAAAATTTTATGAGTTCACTTCCTTCAAGGGAACTTCGAGAGAAGGATTTTATTGCTGTGAATTCTAGTCACCCTTCCTACCCTCAGCATCTGTTTGAAATATGTAGTAGACAATTGCTTCTTTGGCTGTGTCTCAGGTGGCTGAAATATGGGACAAACAGACTACTGTATATAAGCTTTCCTCTAGCAATGAAAATTTTTATTAACTCTCTTGCATAGCAAATGCAGCAGCTGCTCAGCACCCAATCTCTCCAACACTGTCAAGGAACCCGCTGGTTCTAAACTGGGGTGGCCAACTGCGGAATGATTGTGGGGAAACTTGTCTACTCTAGGTTTTCTCACATTTCAGAAGAAGCCAGGAAACGACAAAAGCAACAACAATACAATCTTACATTCTGTTTAGTACATCATTCATATGTGTAAAATTCCAAGTTAAATCGAAATATGAGCTTTCTACATAAATATGTCAGTCTGGCCATAAAGGCCAGCCAAAACAAACATGTCTTATAGTCTGGAGTCCCAGAGTTTTCAGGGAGTGCAGGCACTTCCGGAGTTTTAATCAATACTTTAGAATTTGTCCCATTACACCCGAAAAGTTAGGAAGCATCCCACAGAGCAGTCGGAAGGGGCTCTCTGCTTCCCCACAGTGGGTATGTGTGCACCAAGGCCAATTATCCATCAGATTCAACTCAACTCTGTCTGTACACTTCTGCGTGCGCAAAAACTGGATCCCAACCCATCAGCCCAACCTACACGTGAAGAAACAGATATATCGGATTCCCAAGTAAAAAGCAGTCCATTTCTTACGGTCTCTGTTCTGTGGAAGTGGATAAGTACACATGGGTACTGCCCATGAACATGGAAAAGTGGGTGGCTTCAAAGCAAATTGAAAGACACTTTGCTGGAAACCCTAAGTAGCATTAGAATAGAAATCATCTAATAGTAATTTTCAAGACTAACATGTTTGTCGAGAAAGTCTCTTCACAAATAAGAAAATACTATCTTCACCAAATCTTTCAGTCAAGACTATTTGATAAGGGCATATAACGTTTTTTAGGAACACATTTTTGTTTTCTAATAACAGACCTACCGACCAGCCATTTCTCTTTGAAATGAATAAAGCTTATTATCTCCTTTTACTTGGAAACTAAGATATGCTCCAATATACAACTAACAGCAAATAAAAATGACCTTTAAACTTTACACTTAAATGAATCTTCTCCCCTCTTATCCACTTTCGCCCATCACAGTTCAAGTTATTTTCCTCCAAAATTTTAAGTAAAGTAAAAAGCTCGTAGTTAGAATGACAGAGGAGCAACTGTTTTTTCAATTCCTTAAACCAATCTGCATAGTTTTTTTTTTTTTTCCAACTGCCCCAAAATGCAGATTCTTCAAGGAATATTTCAGGCATTTAAACGGAAAGTGAACTCCCATGAATTTTGGCAAAAATAATGGAAACAAGGACTGAAACAAAAATATCCAATAAAACACTTTCTCTTTCCTGAAAGGGATGGAAAGGAAATAAAACACACCCTGAAAAGAAAATGATTTTATAAAATGTTACTAGGAATAGCTTTCACCAAATTGAAGGGGAATGCCACTCTTAAAAAAAAAAAAAAATCAAAACCTGTTTCCCAGAATGACTTCTCGAAAATCATCAGCCCCTCACCATTTTCTGTTTTTGCTTCAAGAACGTTAAACTCATTTAAGCTTTCGTTATATTCAAAAAATTAAAGAGAGGAGGCCAATTCTGCCAAAAGGCATTTTTAATCATTTCGAATAAAAAATAAGTAATCTCTAAGGACCCACCAGACATTTCAAAAGTGGTAATAATTCTTTCTAAAGTGTGAGGACTGGTTTCGCTATATAAAAATCTCTATTGAAATGTTTAATGCATACTTCTACAGGAGAAATTTTTTTCAGAGACAGAAGTTTCTCAAATTAATTACTCGTTCTAATCCGTACCTACCCTTAAATTTGCCATGTGGTACATGTGGGCAAAACTTCAGGAGAGGGAGGCAGTTGGTATTAATTCAAGCCAAACAAAACAGAAGGGGGAAAAAAAACGAAGAAAAAAAACCAACCCAGCTCTGCTAGAATGGTCTAGACATCACCCACCCAGAGGCATCTAAGAAAACCAAAAGGCCACAAAGAACGCCAGGACCGACTTGGAGGCCGACACGAAACCCAGTCAAAGGGTGCAGGCAGCTCTCTCCACCACTGGTCCTGGTGGCAGAATGAGAGCTATCATTGCCATCATGTGGCTGGTGAAACAGACTCATCTGAACTCGCCCGGTGTTCCATTTGGCATGGAGACAGGACTAAAAGCGGCCCACTGGATTGGTGGGCATTAAGAAAACAATTTAAAAAAAAAAAACCTGACTTAAGTCAGGACAACATTCAAATTCTGGATGCTGATAACATCGTAGGAGAAGCAAAAATCAAGAGACATATTTAACATAGTCCAATGCTTGGCCCCTCCTTCATTTATCTCTACCACTCCCCTAATACTACGGAGCAGGCAATCTCCTGGGAAAATGGGCAGAGAGGAAAATGACAGGCAATGCCTGCCTTCATGGCACTTGGAATCTCATAGGAGGAAGAAACGAACCGTCAGGCAAGCAAAACACGCGCAAGCAAACACGGTGCCATGTGCCATCAGGGAGTCCATCATGATGCCACAAACAACCTATGACACCTGTGGCCCGTCAACACTCCATCGCCCAAAGATTCACACAGTTCCGTTCTTTAAACTCTTCTTGAACTCCCTGTGTAATTAAACACCAAATTTGGCAACCCATGCTAATTTTGAAAGGCACTCCCTGGGAATTTAGTAAAAGTTTAAACAACTTGTTTACATGTGTTTGGCCCATCTGTTTAAACAAAAAGTTTATTTTAATAGGAGCAAATTTTGGGTGCAAGCTTCTTTTGTGCTTGAGAGGACTCCTGACCTCTTATCCAGCTCCATTTCCCTAATCGGCATTCTAAATCTCCTCTGTAAACAAAACTCAAATAACAAGTTTTTATGATAAATGCTGAACACCTCCAAGATGACAATTGCAAAATAAACTCTACTTTTATAACCAGGAAGCATTCTAAACATACAGAAAATACTCTTTTTATGCTCTTCTCATCTAGAAAACCACACACAAAGAATTTTCTTTGTATTGTGTGTGTGTGTGTGTGTATTCTCATACACATTTCTAACCATCCTGCTAAAATGTGTGCATTCCCATCATGCCCCAGTGTTTTCCAGCCCCATGATGCCCTCACTTTTGATTGTGGAGATGATGTTGAAGTGCACAGGGTATTTACTGATCCGGTTATCTTGTTCTGTGACAGGCAGAATCAATCAATCAAGAGGCCGGCTTTGCACTTACATATTCCAGGCACATCTCCGCACTTCAGGATACGAGATCACAGTGTTATCCAGCCAAATTTGATCAACAAATGCAGTTCCCCTGTGCCACAGCAATCTCAGATGAAGATGTTATTATGTGGAACTGAGCAAAGTGATAAAGACAGTACAGCGGAGCTTGCAGAGGCCCGGCTGGACCTTACTGACAGCTTTTATATACCGAGGCGGCAATGTCCCCTTCTTCCAGGATTATAAAAGTTCCCCTGATTTGAAGAAAATCATGCTGTACATACACAGGTGACCCTCAAAACTGCATTTCCCTACCTAATACTAAAATTCTCCAGGAAGAAGCAACATACATTAGTGTAACATTGTAGGCAAAAATTCTTTAATAAGTGGGTCATATTCAAAGTATAATATAGCAGTAGTGAATTTTCACAGGACTCTTATAATAGTCTGTGGTCACTGTTATTGTTAGTGTATTTTTCTGTCTACAAGACAAAATTTGATCAGTTATACATTTTATTAATATCACATTTCTGACATTGTATGCAAGTTGGTATCAATATTTTAAGTGGGTTTCAAAAAAATCTAAGAAAACCTCTTACTGTGCCAATAGCTTTAACTTCACTACTGCCCTGCAGTTATTTTACATTATTTAATCCCAAATCCCATCTTTTGGAGTCTACCTTCCTCTTGCATTTTAAATCTTTAATGGGTGCCTTTGGCAGTCCATGGGTACAATGATTAGATATCTGCAGAGAGAAATTGAAAAATTAATCATCATTTCCATTTTATATTTTTGTATTACACCAAAAATTACTTACTTGTAGAGCTAACTTCTACACTCTTGCAATATGTTCCTTAACACTGCAAATGTGGAGAATGATTTCAGATAAAGCATGTCCAAATTGAGCCAGTAAACAGCCTGAAGTTATTCTTCGAGATTTGTGTTCTGGGTTCTCATCCAAATTTCATTTTGAATCATTTTAATTAAAATGCATTTTTGGTAAAGGTTTTGTTACATGTGGCCTAAAACCAGGGAAAGCACACCCCAAGCTAATCATAAGAACGATGTTAAAATTGTTTATTATCCTTTTATGCATTTTACTACTTAAATTACATTTCACAACTCTATGCAAAAATGTGAAATGCTATCCACATGAAGTTTATTACAGAAACTGATATATGCATTAATCTGACCTTCGCACAAATACCTCCCTAACCACAAGGAATGGAAAAAAAGAGAAAAGAAAACCTTATAGTTAGCTATCACATTGTGAGTACCATCAAACTGTTAAATCTATTAACTTTGTTTTCTCTTTTCACTATTATTAAACTGGAAAGAAAAATTCAACTGGAAAATTGTGCCTTTTTGGTTCCCTTGTCATCATGTAATAAGTATGAGAAATATATGTACAATAGCCAAATGGCCGGTAGACAAAACACCCACTCTAAGTGACGTACTGTTTTCCATACCACTCAGACAAAATCAAAACAACAGAACTGCTGCAAACAAAAACAAAATAACATTTCCCATCAGCATTCCAGACAGAGAAAATTTACAGGAAAAGGAGCTGGGAAAAGAACCAGCTCAGAAATGACTGCTTGTACCTCTCCTCAGGGTAGAACGTCTGCAGACCGACAGCACTCGGCGCGGCCCTGAAATGTTTAACGATTGATAAAATGTTTGCCAGTGCTGGAAAACTTTATTTCATTTTTAGGCAAACATTTGCACTGCCTAAAGTGATGAAGTGCTTCTATAGGACCAAGGGGGCTACTCTTTGGTTTCTTTTAAAGGAAGAAAGTAAGATAAGAAAAAGCAACTTAGATCAAAGCAGAGTACAGAGAGGTAGGCTTGTGACTTGGTTCTTCTTTTACTAAGAAATACAGAAGTGTTTTCTGGCACTGCTAAGCCCACAGGGGAAGAAGGTTGTAAAACTCACTCGAAGAAAGTGCAGATGATCCCTTTCTATCGCTGAGTCACATTTGTACAACTTTATTAAGATGCCAGCCTCTGGAAGGCACTGGCTCACGTTCCAGCCAAGGGACCTGCCTCACCAACTGAGGCAGCACAGGGATGACCAACAGCTGCACGTGACTCTCTCATCGAGTCAGTTTCCAGGGTCTCTGTTGCAGTGGACGCTGGCCTGCTGCACTCTTGCTAACACAATTCCTGTGTTTTGCCTGGCAGTAAATGGACGCTTCTGCCCTATCATCGTCTAAACAACTCCGCTAACATTTGCCCCCAAGCGTCTCTCTCTTTGTCCAGTCCCTGTCTTCTAACAGATGTCATCCAAGCCTAATCAAGCATAAAATGGTCATAAATATTTCTTTCTGGTAGATTTCACATTCGCATTTCATGCAGGGACATGATATTTTTCTGCTACCTCCAGGGAGAGCCTAATGCAAAAACCAGTTACTTGCATTCTAGCCTCATGTTCCTTTAGTAAAATGCAGAGCATGTTCTCAGTTCAAAGGCATAAAAAGGCGTAAGACTTCATCTTCTGTCTTTTGTTTAACTGCACCTTTTCTCCCCTCACTATGTATCTTCATCTTACAGTTTACTCTTACGCGTTATAAATGTTCTTTTGTGTATGTAAAAATATAAAATAAGATCTAAAAAGAGAGGGTGCCTGCCTAACCTAATTCAGTAACTTTAGGTTTTTAACATTAGACTCCTTAATTCCTGGAAGAAAAGAGATTTTTGGTTCAGATTCCTCAATTAAAGAACAAGCTATTTCCAGAGGAGATAAGAAGTTTCTTCTATTTTGGTTCACTTGACACACAATCTTGCAACCTCCTCAACTGTATTCAGGTAAAACAATGGGATGGATTCAACATACAAATTTAAGGTTCATGCCAATTAGCCAGGCAAAAAACAGAAAGGTACTATGAGAAAGGCCCTGCTTCCAATATTTAAACTTTGATGAAGCGGTAAAAGCTACTCTAGATAATTAATTTGTATCCTTAATGAGAGAAGAATCAGTAATCAGCACAATCGTATTTATCTTCAGCAAACTTAGTAAATAATGAGTGTTAATCTAAAATAAAACTCTCCTAATAACACTTTCGAGGCCATATGTCTGTGTTTCTCTTTTCTATCCCTTTTGTCAAAACAAAAATCTTATACTGCTATTTAAAGTGAACTGTGAAACACTTAGTGGTATACATCACAACAATGGTGCTCCCCCTCACTCCGCTGGGCCTAATATTTGATTACTGCTAGTCAAACCAAGCTTTCAGGCAAATAATCTCCATTTTTAAAGTTAATGAGATATGGTCATGTCGACAACAGCTTGCAGAAACTTTTAATTTTAATTCCTGCAGGCTGTGCTGGCCTCTTTTACAGCAACTACTGTATGAATGAGTCAAATTTGCCAACATGGCTTATGTAGACAAGTGCACACTAATTAAAAATACCCACTGGTATCATAATTTAAATACCATGAAAATAAACTGTGAAAGTCGCTCGGATCCAGTCTCAGGGTTTCTCCCTTACAGCGTGCTGCTTTTGACTATAGGATGTTTTATTGCTTGCGTGTTCTTAGTTCAAAACCATTTTGCATCTCGGAGGAACTTGGGATTTTTGTGTAATTATACAATCTGTGTGGATATTTGCTTCGCATTAGCTGTTCAGAGGCCTCCAGAACAACCACTAATTGAGAAAACAATATTGCCGAGACAAGCACACACTTCTACTTTGGGTTTAGTGGTCATCCAGGGTCCTTCCATGGTGCCTGCTCGTGCTAGGCCAAGATGAATTCCAAACAGTTCGTTCTGGTCATTCTTGCTTCCTTTTATTCTTTTAAATTTTCATTTTTCTTAATGTCTCTGTCTTAATGGCCTTTTTTTTCATGTGAGGAAGCCACTGTAAAATTCTACTATCTCTTCTTCCTTCCATCCATCCATAGTGACTTTTAAAAATCTAAACATTTTTTCTGGCAAGGGGATTCTAAAGTCTGCCTTTGCTGTGATCAAAGTACATATTGCACAGGCTAAAAAGTTGGCACGGCAAGAGTTAAAGCTATTTGAGGGGTTAAATATGCAATTACCACGGACTAAAACCAGAGAGACATATAGATAAATAGAAGAAATGAAGTCCCCAGGTTCCCTTCGGAAGCCTTCATCACATTACTACCAGACAGAAACTCTTTAAGTACCATTTTCAGATGTTAAATCATTGTTCGCGCTGCACAGACTCTCGCTATTCCTGGGGGAACAATATCTGAAGAGAGCGTGCTAACAAATGCAATCCCGTAAACAGGCATTTTTCCTCTTGTTGTTAGTACCTTTGTATTCCCGCTCCCGGCCCTGTCATCCATGCCTCTGCTCGGCTTTGAAGTTAAAGTACTGAATGAGCAGTACCATCTATTATCCCGAGTGCGCACGCAGATTATAAATAAGAAATAAAAGTGACTTTCACTACACTGCTTTTGCATTAGCAAGTTGCCATGTCTTTTCCCTCCTTCTGCCCTTTCTACCTTGCAACTAGCACCTCTCTGAAACTCGATTTCAGGGTTTATTTCTGAGGGCCGCAGACTGGAAAATGTGTACTGGGAGATGGGAAAAGTTGTCCTGACACACACGGGGCCGGGGTTGGGGCTGTGACTGTGAAATCAGTTTTTCTCCCTGTTTAACCCTTGTCTCACAGATGCCCTTCAGGACGGGAGTCTGGTGGGGAGAGCAGCTCCTCATTTACATTTTTTCTGTTGACAAACAGAGTCCATGAATATTAATTATTCTGAAGTTTATTTGCAGAAAAGGCACTTTCTAATCCTTATCAATTATTTATTAAAAATCTCCCCTACCTAATAATCTCATTAACATTATTATACTAAGGCCAACAGCAAATATTCCTTTGATAAGTAACAACCCAACCCGTTATCCTTCCTGCCAAATCTCATGTAGCCTCCTGCGCTTCATCAAGGAGAACCCGGCCTTTGTTTGCCCGAAGCCCCAGGTCATAGTCATCCATTTTTTTTTTCCATAAAAGAAAACCCACAGACTGTGCCTTTTGTTTTAAAATGGAAAGTTTACACGGAAAAGAAAAATGAAAATCTGATAAAAGAATATATATGCCTTCTTTTAATGCCTTGTTGGTTACAAAGAAGATTGCAGAGTTACAATCCAGAGAGCAACTCCCCCTGTAAGACAGCAGGCATAGCCCCAAGGAAATCCACTGGGTTTATGGATAAGGGCAAACCTCAGAGAAAGCTTCGGACCTAATAGTAGGAGTTGGGTCCCACGTTTACACAGGGTTTTGTTGCTTTCTTAAATACTTTAACTTATTGTACCTCATCTGTTTTCTCCCCTCGAAAATGGGCAGACACTCTTTATTAACCTTATTCTGCAGACGAAGAAGACTGAAGCTAAGTGACTATCTGAGGTCCCTGGGCTAGAAGGTGGCAGGGCGAGGACCATAAATGCCTCTTTTTCTCACCCTGAGTTTTCTCGCTGGCATTGTAGATTGGTCCTCTGTTCAAAATGAGGACTTTCTTTTACTTTCCTGACCCCCGCCTTCTGGATTGATTCTTGGTATTTTCATTTACTGCTTAGAAATTTCACTGGCTACCTGGAATTGCATTCTGCAAAAGGGATGAAGCAACCAACAGCTCAAGTACAGGCCAATGTTCAGTTTATTCAGACAGTGGAGGAGGAAGAAGAGCAGACCATTTCTGGATGCCGTGCAATGACAGTCCCTTGTAGCCTCTTGGCACAGAAAGAGAATTTTGCTCAGGTTCCAAGTGCTGACAGAGGGGGAGAATAACATGGGAACACCGCACGAGAAAGGACTTGCGTTCTCCACGCAGTCAGTCCCCAAGTTACAGAAGTCCAACCGCTCGCTAAGGACGCAAGCAGGCCTCAAAAGAAAAGAACAACTCCTGGAAATCTGAAGGGTCCCTTTCTCTAAGCAACACTCAGGAAAGGCTGGCTTTTCCACCACAGCGGAGATCTTCCCCGTGTGGAAAACCCCACACCATAGTGCTAGCCAATAAGGCATCAAAGCTGCAAGACTAGCAGGGTGTCACCTTGTCACAGCCTGAGCTCCCAGGCCTCGGAGAAGAGCCTGACAGAGTACAGCCCTGCCGTGGCCTAAGCCTTCAAAGTGCCGGTCAAAGTCTTCTTAAGTTCCTCTGTATTTTGAAGTCCAATAGTCGAGGTCAGTAACTCACATGCGAGGGGGCCTACTAAGGTTTGATGTAACATTCCCGGGGGAAGAAGGTCACTCTCAGTTCTCACATAAGGGGTCTGATAAGATACCACACTCCGACAAAACAGCAAAACAAAATGAACATACAAGTGACAAACAAAAACGTCACGTAGGAGTTATGAGAGTGTTTGGAGTCATTTCAAAGCTACATAACACAGGGGCAAAAGGAATTTAGCTGTGCACTGGCCTCCAGAGGCTCAAAGCGCTAGTGACTTGCTTCAAATCTCAGCAAGAGTTCCAGCAACAGCTCTCAAAGCAGGCTGACGGTACCATACCACAGTTTGTAGACCACACTGGCAGAGCTTTGTATTTTGCAAACTTGGGAATCACTTTCTTTTTCCCCTTCGTCGGGAGTGGAGTGGAGTGGTCACTCCTTTTTTTCTACCACAAAAGTCTCCTGTCCATTGCCCAAGACCATGAGTCAGGGTCCCTCACAATTTCTGAACTGGCGAGATTTGATAGGACTCAGCAGCCAGCAAGTTGGACCTGGCTCTACTTCCTCACCCTTACCATCCCCGTGCTCCCCTCCCCTCACCACCCGGACTCCAGGACGAAAGAACATAAATAAAAACGTTTCTCCATTTTAATTTTGTTTTGGCCTTAACTTTGCCTCTACTCTTGAAAGCACTGCAGGTATTAAAGACGCAAAGTAGTACCTGATGGAACATTGAGTGTCCTATTAATAAAACTCTAAATTAATGAAGAAGGGAGAGGCCTGGTCCACAGTTCAGATGGCCCATGCGCCACTTAGCTATCCAGTGAAAGGCAACTTTCACTAGTGGTTTATTGTGTTTTCAGCTGTGGTCTTCCTCTGTTGTCCAAGCTAATTTTCAACTCTTGAGCTCAAGAGATTCTCCTGTGTAGCTGGGACTGCATGTTATACCATACTTGGCAAAGGGTAATTTTAAAATGAGGGTGAAGTGTAGGGGACGACAGGACAGTTGCTGGAGGCTATGAATATCCAGGGAAGAATTACAGAGGCCACCTCTGATAGGGCTGATAACAGTGAGAAGTAGAGAGGAGGGCTGAAATCATCTCACCGGGGATTACGGGCAAGTTCTGGGAATTTCTTCCCAGCAGCTTGCAGGAAAATGTGGGCTTGCAGTCACCAGGATAACCACAGTGAACTTGGCTTGAAGGAATGGGAGTTGGGAAACCAACTATGGGGGGAGGAATTAAGTAGAAATTTCGTTTTATTTTTTCTTTAAGAAGACAACCAAAAAAGAGAGACAGACAGATGATAGACAGACAGACAGATAGAAGAGGGCAGCTAAAAAAATTAAGGCATCATGTGACTAGTGGAAAAACTTCACCACTTGCTCTATAGAAATGGCTCCCTTGAGCCACCATCTAGGCACAGTCTAGGACAGGGGTTGGCAAACTTCTGCCCCCAGCCCCATCCAGGCCTCTGAGTTTCCCTATAAAGTTTTACTGGAACCCAGCCGTGCTCCCTTATGCATGTAATATGCATGCCTGTGTTCATGCATAGTAATGTGAAGGAAAAGCTCACAATGCAAACAAATAAGCAAAATACCACAATTCAGTGTCTAAATAAAATATGAATTTAAAGTTCATTGATCTCTGCTCTAAAAAATTTACTATGAAGGAACAAAACCATTTCCATATAATTGATAATAAAAAATTTTTCAGCAGATATAAATGTACACACACACACACACACACACACACACACACACACACACACACCCCATGTATGGGAAATCACTGTTAAAGACGCTGATACCCAGAGGAAAAAAAAAAGTTCCTGACCTCACTCATCCTGATGGAAAGATCACATCATACCCTACAAGGCGGTTTCTAAACCCATCAGGGGCATGCATGCAAAAGTTATCAAAAGGCAAAGCCTTTATTTTGTCTGAGTTTAGTTTCTTCATCCATAAAATGTGAGGCTGGATCATCGAAAGAATTTAAAAAATTCTATGACTCTACAGAGAAAGAAAATGGAGAAAAGTAAATACATAATCACACGCATGCCCTGTGTCCTGGGGGTGGGTAGGGAGTGGCGGAGAGGGGGGATAGAGGACACAGGACACTACCAGTATAATCAAGACGGAACAGACGACGGTGATGAACTCATCAGACCGGGTGAACGCTATTTTCGCATGGAGAACTGTTAGCAGCCATCAGGGACCAGCCACTCCTTTGGATAAGGAGCTGTGAGTCCACATGGAGCTCACCAAGCAGAGGGTTTCAGCCTGAGCTTCCAAAGTAGCCAGAACAGCGGAGATCTGAGCTTCTGAATCAAGGGTCTGTTCTAGCTCCTCCTCCTGGGAGCGGAAATAGCTCCATTTTCTTCCTTACCCCAAGAAGCCTGCCTCTCTTTTTCTCTGTCTTTGGAATGACAATGCAGTTGTGGCCACAGTGACACCTTCCAGGAAATGAGGTTCTCTGTGTCTCAAAACAGCAGTCCCAAAGTGAGAGATTTGTAAATTACAACTTTTCTTCGAATAAATCTGCTTTTCAGCCTGCTGCACTATTCTTGCCAAAAGCAGACCCGTCAGCTTCTTCTTAAAGGTGAGAAAGAGATAAAGATAGATTTAAAACGATCCTTTCCAGCCTGGTACTTGGGCTTTTGTGCTAATCCAGAACAGTGACCAACGAACACGTTAGCTATTTTAATGGAAAAGCAAGAATTTGGCGTAATCTGCCAATTTTATAAAATAAGCCACGAAAGTTTAAGATTATGTCCTAAACCAGAAACAAACAGATGCTTTTACTGTGACAGAAAAGTACATAGTTTGACTTGTAGGTTATGAATCTTTAAAATTCCCACCCGAAGCCCTATCAGACATCCTTTGTGAGTACTGTCTTTTATTTATTTGTGCTAAGCAGTTGCTCTTTGTTGACTGGAGTGGTATTCGACGTGAGCGGTGCAGGTGAGTACAGAAATATGAACACAAAATACCACTCAGGGAGCAGAGGACATTTTGTCAACAGCGCTAATCGCTCCTAAAGCAAAATAATCCACGCTTCCCAGCTATTAAAACCACGAAAATAACTGTGGCTGCTTCAAAGGGCCTAGCTCATTAATCAGGGAGGCTGGGTGAATAATTTCCTCAAGAAACACAAGGTACTAGAAATATTTTCTCCAAATACATTTTTGTTGGTTGGGAAAAGGGTTCAAGCCTGTTACCTAATACTAAAAAAACACAGAAGGTATTTCCCTAGTCCCGTCAGCCTGTGACAGCTGTTTGGGGCACCTGGACAAAGTCTGTAGTTTAAGCTCTCTAGTTCCAGGTACCCAATACAAGGGCAATAAAGGAGAATTTGTCAAACCTAAAACGGTTACTTTTAAGTTGTCTATAAAATGTCTATTGCAACCACCACTTGCACCTTATTATGTGCAGCTTTATTAATAAACCCAGATTTCCCGTTTCTTAAAAGCAACACTTCTAGCCCAAGGGGGTGGCAAGCAGCAGGCTTCCGAGTAGGGGGCACAAACTCAGATCTCCCCAAACCTGCAAACTTCAGCTATGATGCCTGCAGAGCACCGTCCACCTCTCCCGGAGCACTGGCCAGCTCCGGTGCTCCCGAGAAAACAAAGGCCTTGCTTGGCCATCAGGGGGAATAAAGGTCACTTCTGCCCAGTAGCAACAGAGCTGCCTCTTCCCTGGGAGAACACAGGCCAACAGGGGTGAGAAAGGACTCTTCCCCCAAGCTGTAGGCAAGTTGCTTGAAAGTGAAACTGGAGAAATTCAGGGAAAAGAGGGGCTCAATGTGAAAAGAAGATAGGCTGGAGACCAGGACAGCTGCTACCTAAGGAAGTCTTTGGAGAGGAAGGCCCCAAGGTAGGAAGAACTCTTTTGGAGGGCACTGCCCATCCCCACAGTCAATGACCTTCTCCAGGCGCATGTATTCTGCCAAAGAGCTCTGCCCCTGGAGCTGGTAGCATTGGGTTCAAATGTGAGTAAAGGGACATGGGCAGGCATCTGAGTTTCTTCCTGGGCAAAATGGGACTATGAAGAGTACTTAGCTCACAGGGTGCGTATGAGAGCTACACTAAGATTTGCAGAGAAGGCCAGGGATTTAGCTCAGTGATTCCAGTGCCCGCCTTGCAAGCACAAGGTCCTGAGTTCCATCCCCGGTAACCACACAGCACAATGTTGGGCATCATGACGCACACCTGTAATCCCAGCACTTGGGAGGCAGAGGCAGAAGGATTGCTGAGTTCAAGGCTGAGTTCAGGACCAGGAACAGCCTGAACTACAAAGTGAGACCCTGTCACAAAAAAAAAAAAAAAAAAGACTTATACAGAACTGTGTGTGAACTTGGGAAAAAAGAAGCTTTTGCTGAACTTTTCTAAGGTTATTATATTAGAACACTGGTACCACCAGTGTCCCTGTTGGAATCTGTGATAATAGGGATGTTTGACAAAAAGAAGAAATTTATTAGAAATAGGATGTGAACCATGTTCACGGTTTCCTCCTAAAAAGAGCTTTGAGAGAGTGTCCCTAAATACAGAATTCAGCAAAGCTGGGAGAAACAGAAAGGGGAAATGAGGAAAACAACACGATTAAGCCAAAGACAATGAGATCTAAAAGGAAGAACACTAACTTTCCTCTCAGACTATAACACAGAATGTAGAATTGTAGATTTTTAAAAATCCTTCAACAACCATATAAGAGAATTAACTAATAATTCTCATTGACAAGTAATATTATTGCCACATACCTTTTTAATCTCTGAAATTTGATAGGGGGATGCAAATAATAATAATATATAAAATGTAAAGACTTTTTTTTTCTTTTTGGGGGGTGGTACTGAGTCCCAGGCTCAGCTTGAACTTGAGATCCTTCTGTCTCAGCCTCCCAGAATGTTGGATCTAGGTAAACGAAACCACACTCCACTTGAAGACAAAACTCTGACGTAAATGGGAAAGGCTATCTATCAAAATGTTCATAGTTGTTATATCTATAAAATGATATTGCAGGCAGTAGGTTTATTTTGTTTGTTTTCCTAGCTGTATCTTCTAATTTTTCTACAACAAATGTGTAATTAATTGTGCAGCAGAAAATTTAAAATTATTTGGTATTCAATTTCCAATTGAAAACATCTGAATTACACCCAATCTTTCAACAGAGCCAACAGCAAGTATCTGAGACAGCTCTGGCACAGGAGGTGCCCGCTCGGCAGGCAGCGCAGTGAGCGTCCCACCACCCCCTCCCGCACCCATTCCCTAATGGCGCCATCTTCTCTTTGCCAGTATTTTATGCGAGTTTTACAAAAGGTACCTCCAGCTAGTTATACTCACAAATTGGAGAACCTTCTAAAATTCTGGCTTAAACATTTTTTTCTTCCTATTCTTTTCTCCCCCCACCCCCAAAATATCCCTGTTCTTACAGACACCAAAATGGGCCACAGAATCAATTAGCTTAGCCTAGAGCTTCAAAGGGGACTCATGAGACAGCCCAGGCAAGCTACTGGTACTGTACTCGGAATGACTCTTGTCCTGGGTCTAGATGGAGTCCACAGGAAACACAGAGGGAGGGTAACAAGGGGCAAGACACATAAGTATCACTGCCATGTGGACCAAACTAGACATTTGAAAAAGTATAAGAGTTTAGCCAAGAAAGAGAGTGAGAAACAGAGATAGGGAGGGAGGGATAGAGAGAGAGAGGGAGACAGACAGACAGACAGACATGCCAATAAAAAAGTTGCTTCTCAAAATGTGGCTGGCAGCTTCCTTCGTCTCTGGTGGATACTCTTAGTAAAGAAAACATGCTACATTTTTTTCTCCCTTGCCTGTATTTGATTTCCAATTAAAATTAAATATAAACTGAAACACCACCTGGATTTTAGCAAAATCCAATCCCCGCCCTCCGCCCTTCCCTTTTTAAAAAGAAGAACCTGGGTTTACATATACAAACATTTTGCTAAATGACCCGTGGCAAATTGCGTAATGCCAGTAAAAGTTGTGTTTTTTAAGTTATGAGCCCCAAAGATTTTATCTGAAATAAAACCCTGATTCAATTCAGATTCTGGAGGGAAACTGTGTCCTTAGCCATGCCTCTAAATTTAAAACATTTGTGTGTGGGGCCCCTTTAGTAATGCTGCTGGTAGGTACAGAGGAGAAATTCTGGATTGATTAGGAAACGTGTTTTCTTTTCTAAAATGGTAAATTGGAGCACTAATTGCCTACAAGAACTAGTTCCCTGCAGTCCTCACACAGAGGTCAGTTTTTAAATGAAGAGTCTAATGGTCAGACAGGACCTGGTGCTGGTTTTAATTCATCTTCTCACAGAAGGCAGATCCAAGAATTCATGTCTTCATGGAGGAGGAGTCCTCTTCACCTCCAACAGGAAAGTCTACAAAGTCCCAAGGTGTTTGGATCTGAATATACAATGGATGCAGTCAGCAGAAAGATGGAACAGTCCTCAGAAACAACTTGTTTTCCTCTGGGCCCGCACATTCAGGTTCCTAAGACTGTAGCTGTGCTTTGTCCTGTCCGCAAAAGACGCTGAGGAGGCAGAGCGCGCATCTTCACAGGCTGACTACTTTGCTAAATCCCACGTATTGTTTAGCATACTCTGTCAATTCTCTCTGAAAGTTTTCTATTGTTCCCTTTTACAGATAAGAAAGGTAAAGGCTTAACTAAGAGATGGCAAAACAAGTCCAAGTCTTTCCATTCAGTAACTGTTGAATTTGAATTTCTTATCCTTCACGAGTATAATTCCAATCAAATGCTCTTCCGGCTGTCTGGAGCCCTAAGTCAGTGAAACTGGTCTCTAGCAGAACCAACATGTACTGGGTAAGCACACAAAAAGTACTGGGTATCTGGGTCTGACTGCAAACACAAGGCTTAAGTTCACATGGACATTCTGATGATATCCAAAAGAAAACATCGTGTGTGTGCGTGTGTGTGTGTGTGTGTGTGTGTGTGTGTGTGTGTGTGTGTGTTTGGATATGAGATTTTGTCACAAATACCTTTTTCTCTTGAGGTATATATCATTCAGGCTGCCTCTGAAGTCACTATGGTACTTATGCAACCCAGGCTCGCTTGAAACTTCTTATATTTTTCCTGCTTCAGCCTTCTAAGTATTAGCACTATATAACTATGCTTAGCTGAGACTGACGTTAGAGAATGATGATTAGGGGTTCTGGGTAGAAGTATCCAGAAAGAAGCAAGGCTTCTCTAGAGATTATACACTACAAAGCAAAACACCCATGGCAGAAAAGTGAAACGTCTGTGGGAGAAAATTCTGTAACTGTGTTTATTCCAAAAGTATTCCAAAGGTATTATTGAAAATTAAATTCATGTTCATTATTAAGAAAATACATGTCATGTCAGAAATTCTAGGTATAGAGGAAAAGCCAAAATACAGAAGATAAACTATAATCTCTGTAGCATACAAAAATAGAAAACATGGGTAACATTGTGCTGAATGCTCAGGTTTTCTTCTCACCTATCACACTATGATAACTCTTCAAGTTACTAAGAATTCCACATGAGTGTGACTCTTACTGGGAAAACAGCATTACATAAAATTTATCATGAGCATTTATTTCACTTTTCTTCTAATTATCAGTTTTAAAATGTATTTAAGTTTTCACATTAGACATACTACTCTAATGAATACTGTATCTTTTTCAGGAGTTAAATTTTCTGTATGTATGTCTCTCATTATTTCTGTAGGTTAAATTCATAGCAACAATGATGACAGTAGAAATAAGCACTCGTGTTTACAGCTCCTTGTGCTGCTCAGCCTTTTGAGCACTTTGCATGATATTCAAACCATGACATGTAAATATGGGCACCCATTTCATGGATGTGTAAAGGGAGGCACAGAGAAATTAATTTACTTGCAGAGCCACTGTACCATTCAATGGCAGATGTGAACCAGCATAGCTAACTGCAGAGCTAGAGTTCTGTCATCCACCCACCAACAGGGAATCAGTTAAAACATCAGAAATGCAAACTCTTGGGTCCCGCACCATGGAGAGAAGAAGGACTCAGAGCACAGGTCCAGCAATCTGTCTACAGAAGCCTACAGAACAGTCCCTCAAGAAGCCTGCAAAAGCTTTGTGGCCTGCAAGCAGATATGGCCCTCGTCAGGTAGGCCACTATGTGGTCAAGGACAGATGCCTCCAGCAGAGGTCATATCAACCTGTATCCCCATCGTAACACCATCCACATGACGTGCAGCCCTTCTTAGGATCTGGGCTGACTTAGTCAAAGGCCACACAGCTAGTTTCTAAATTCTGTTGCGAGGAGAGTTCAAGGGTGTCTAATCTGGGGCTGCTATCTGAACAGACGTGCAATGGCTCTTACCACAGCCTGTCTGACAGGACCTGGCTCTGCAGGTTTTCTGCACAGCTGGCAGGGACTGTGCTACATTCTGAGTATCTGAGAAGTAATTCCAGGGACACACTGGTAAGCACTTCAGAATATCTAAGAACACCTACAAAAAAACCTCCTCTAAATTAAAGATAGGCTGCTAACCTATTTAACATCAAAAAATCACAGAAAATCTAGAAAACTGTAATTAAAAAATTATACGCACATACATACATACACATGCATGAAAGCAAAAGCTGTTTGGATTTCATTAGATTCACAAAGTGACCAAAAAGGTTTTCAAGTCATGTCATCTTCTGGTACAAACTCTCAATGTTGAATGCTATGATGATGTGTATTCATAATGTACCAATAAAGATTTGAATTAAAAAAAAAAAAAGTTTGCAAAAATGTAAGAATAAGAGAGTTAAAGACATGGCCCAGACCACAGGAGCAAACAGATTTTTTGCCAATTGTGAAATAGAATAAATCACTGGACTTCATTGTGTGTCTGATTTCAAATTTGACAAATATTTTAAAATTAAAGATTTTTGCTTCAATTATTCTACTATATCATGAATAGAAAAGTGGGCTAAAATTCAATATGGAAGCATATGAAACATGGACACCAGCAACCCAATCACCAGACTTGCCAAGCCTCATTTATTCTCTGGGGCTGAGATACTCAGGCAAAGGTCTGTGTAAACACGGAGGCCCCAGACCATTTCTGGAAGCCCAGGAAGCTCAGATGCAGGTGATCATCATGAGGGAATGCACTCACGACCTGCCTCTAGTCATTCTGTGGCATAGATCCAACTTTCTTATCTCAAAAGTGTCAAAGGTGCATCTTCTGCGAACTTAATACCTAAGCCACAAGTCAAACACAACTAGCTCAGCATATACCTCCCATCCATTATCTCCTGACCAAAAACCTTAAAATAAATCAGCAGATGTTCCATACTGGGTTACTGTTTCCTAATTTCTCCAAGGTCTTCAAAATACCACTAATATTGATACAAATTTTTCCTCTCGAGGCTACTGAAGATTTATTGCTGAAATCACCACCTATTGATTAGTCCTACACAAGTCTTCTTTAGTTTATCTTCATCTGCATCATAATTTCTATTGATGTTTAATGCATCCCTTTATATCTTGGTGCACCTCCATTAGCTTATGAATTCTTTGAGAGCTATGAAATATTCAGGGTAATATTTCTTCGTACCTTGTAGCCAACTATGAGACTATGAACATAAGACATGCTGTATGTTTATGTAAATTTCTTGGGTAAGGCAGCTATGGCCAAGAACATCTGTTCTTTGAGTAACTCAGTAAGTGTGTCCAAACTCTATTTCCTTAGTAGTCTGGCTTGTGATTCTTTTAACCATCAACGATGCCAAAGGCCTTAATTTATAAGATGCTATCAAAGAAACGATAAGAAAGAAACAATGGAAGTGTAAGGACACCTACAAGTTGATTCACCATTCTAGAAAACTTTTATCGTACACAAATGTTTCTCAATTAAGCATTCCATTTAAATCCAAGAAGTGAATTCTAAGTCCTTACCAAGATGAATTAAAAATGAAACCCCTCCAGTATAGCACATGAAATCACTATGGTCTTGGTCATATCTGGTGTTTATCATTTAACATCAAAAACTAAGATAGGTTATTTAAAAATCATGCCTCCGAATATCCAGCTCTTCCTCTTAGGACCAGCTCTATACTGACTTGCAGTATTTAATATTTTATCACCAAACTGAAGCAAGTTTAAGGATAAAACAGCTGTGTGCTGAACATAAAATAAACATAACATTGAAAAATACAGTCAAGTACATGGTGAACATAGGGGTTCTTGTTGTCACTGTAGATGCTTGGGTCATGTGCATGACTGAGCACATCCTGGAAGCCCATGAAGCCACTCTAGAAATTGAGAACCAAAATCTGGAATTGTAGCACGCATGTGTGTACACGCACGCACACACACACACACAGGTTGAGTCACCATTCTAGAAAACATTTGTGCACAAAGGTTTACTTCACAACTGAACATTCCATTCAAATACAAGGAAGAGAGGCAGACTTTAACACAGAATGAGAACTGCTCTACAAAGTAACAACAAAACGTTTTTAAGAGGAAATGCTGCCTGTTGTATCTGCTATTCATCGATGCAGGGCCAGCTAACTTCTTCTGTAAAAAGCCAGATAACAGGCCTTTTAGTTTGCGGCTTGTGCACTCTGTTGTCGCAACAAGCTACCTAAGGTACTGCAGCAGGACTGTAGCTACAACAATGGCAGGCAAGAGTACAGCTGTGTCCCAATAGAACATGTGCTCCAAACCAGATGGCGGACTGGCTCTGGCCTCAGGCCAGTTTGCCAGCCCCTGTCGTCTACCTCAGGATGCACCCGGGCTTGTATCCGGCACCTATGCAAGGAAGGCGCTGAGCAGAGAGGGGAGACCAGCTGAAGACTGTCCCTGGGAAGGCAATCGCACCAACTATGGCTGTGAAACAATACATTTGAGAAAATAATCACTGTAAAAAGAAAATAAATGTCAATGGTTTACAGCCACTTTAAAAAAAAAAAGATAATCACTGTGGCTGGAAGTATCACATGCTCAGATCAGACATGATGCTTTCCCCCTTTATAGGTGTATTAAGGATATGGTGAGGGTATGTACAAGTACACACAATACATGAGTATACACACTACATGGCACAAGACTTTGTATCTGCAAGACAAATCAGATGAGATAATCAGAATATCATAATAATAGTGCTGAAGGTAAAGGCATTTCCACTTAGTGCTTTTGAATGCTGAGTTCCTATTGAGTTGAAATGGAAATATCACCAGGAGGAACAAAAAAATGAGGGAGGTAAGCAATATTATCATGGTATTATTTATCATATACATTAGGACCAAAAAGAGTCGGGAAAGAATGAGAATTGTGTCATTCTCTCCCGTCTTTAACCTTGTAAAAGGTTATTGAGTTCGGAGAGAGGATAACAAGAGTCAATACAAGGGGCTATAAAAAGAGAACAACTTTATACCATGCAGCCTTGAAAAATTAATGCTTAATAATTGCAATAAAGAGAAGCCACTTTTTCCCTGCTTTAGGATGCTACATCTTATTTTATTAAATTTTTCCAAAAGCATTTCTTTCCTCAGCTCTGAAAGGTATGACTCTGCTGTTGAAAAGCTAAAGACATTTTACGCACAATTTTCCCTCCACTACAAAGAGGGATATTGTGCCCTTCAGTGAACATAAAATTGATATTATCATCTCTTAGTTTATATCTCACTACTTAACCTTCAGATTAAAAGTTATTGGATTTGAATGACTAAAAAGACATCATGTCACCTTTTCTTCAACGTGGAGAGGCAGAAGTTGGGGACAAGACAAGGTACAGGGCTAAAAGCCCAAGTATAGGACCAGCTGGCACTTTGTCCCCCTTAACAAGTGGCTGTGACACAATACTGCTGTTTCCCTTGTGGCGCTGTGCAGAATACATGATCAAATAAATGGCGTACTGTACTGTACAGAACCTGGCTAGAGGTGACTGTGCTGGGAAGTTCATCTTACTTTGGATACGGTCAAAAGAGGAGCAGCCGAACAACAGATACAGAGGAGTTAAAGGAAAACTTATGGTAACTGTTTAAAAATCCTATGTGCTTCACAGCTGGTATCGACATTGTCAGTTTATGCACAGGACACTGGACCATGTCCTCTTGGAGAGATAAAAGTGAACAACAGGGAGCTTGCCCCCTCCCCGGATTCCTTCTCTTTGCAAACCTCAACTGCAACCCCCAAGACCGGCCTTCACATCCCTGGGCAGTTGAATCTACCCTCCCCAAATGAGTTTCCCAACAGCAGCAGCTGTTTAATAATTACACATTGTATTTTTCCAACAAAAGGTACACAACATGCACACCCCCTACCACCACCACCTAAAAAACAAATTCATTCTAAGAACCTTGTGTCAATATGGAACAAAGACTTTATCAAAGATCTAACTTGGTAGTTTTATTCTTTAAAAAAGATAAGCTCATTCCGTGATCAATAGGAGCACAAGCAGTTTATCAGCACTTCCCATGTGACTTTGGGAAGATAGGCTCATTAGCAAGTGGCCAGGGCTAAAGGAAAGTATTTGATAACTTTTAATCCAAATAAACCTGTACAATCAAAACAGTAACAACTTTTAGCCTTATAAGAAGGTATCATTGTATGAAAATCTTTTTATAAAATAACTTTTCCATGATAAGTCCATCTTTTATTACAAGTTTTGCTTATGCTGTCTTTATCAGATCACAAAACCTTCCAGTAGTAGGGAGGAGAACCTCAGAGTGTCGACCATGTCTTCTCTTTGAATTTCATGGTACCATCGTTTTGCTAGCTTTGAAGATGGGAGATCCTGTATACGCCCACTCCTTGATATTTTTGTATCTCTAAATTCAAAAGCCCCTGTCAGTTTTCTAGCATCCTTTAGCCAGTCCTTCCTTTCCCTTCCCATCCTAGTTATCCACAGAGTGTCAAATGGCTCAATGGCTGCAGGACCACCCTCTGTGGGTGCTGGAGAAGTATCAGTGAGAAAGAAGGGTCTGCCCTGTGGGCACTTACAGGTGACTAAGGGATTCACGAAGAAGAGGGCACAACAGGGTGCCCACAATCAAAGGAGGCCAGGTTGGCGGCCTGTTGTTAACTGCTGCACCAAAGCCAACAATCTGGCCTGGGCTACTCATCTCTCCAGGGACCTTCTCCCTACCCAGCGGGGCAAGTCAGCCCTCCTCACGGATTTCCAGGACACCTCCTCTAAAACAGCTCTTATTTGCTCTACAGCTGGCACCCTCCTAGAAGCCTGGGCCTTCTACAAGCACAGTTCCCTGTGCCAAAAACCCTCAGCCACCACACATGCTTTCCAGCACCCCACACCCCGGCGCAGCCCCAACATAGAGGAGTACGATGAATAGTAAATAGAATAATATGCAAACAAACTAACAAATGAATTTTGGGAAGCCAGTGCTTAGAAAGAGTAATGCAAGATAAATATCTGGTTTTTAATCCAAACATCTGAAACCTGCAATGGCCCTGAATCCAGTTTTCAGAGTATCAAATGAGGGTTCGAAGAGGTTTTAGATTCTACAGCGCCTGGTTTTTAGGACATCCCACCTGTCCTTGTTTGGCAGCAGCACAGGTTTATTAGCTCACCTGGGGCAGAGGTGGAAGCACACCAGTATGGGAAATTCTTTTCACTACATTTTCTTGTGGGTAGAGAGACTTGAAGGGGTGGATGTGGCTGCATTTCTCTGAACTAAATCAAACACAGTGCTTAGCAAAGGGTCTCAGGAATGTTACAAGCGACACTTCATAATTACAAGAGATCTAAATGGAAAGACAAAGTGATGAAAAGAAACTGTGTAACAGGGAGTTCACTCTTCTACACAAACTTCCTTCTTAAGGTTCCTGTATACCGCTTGCATTTATATTGCTATTCTTCTTTGTCATAAAAGCAGTCACCTTGTAACCCTTTTTATCAAGTAATCTAGGCACTACCTAAAAGTACACTAAACTCCATCAGGCAAGCTATAGGTTTACATTATACAAACATTCCATTTCTGCCTGCTCAGCTTGAGTTGTCAATAAACCACGCAGTTGCAACACAGCAAAGTGGGTCCTTTGCCTCAGAGAACAGATAGGAGCCTGCCAGTTTTGCAAAACAAACTCTTCACCATCACTGGAGCTAATCTGTCAACAAATTACCATTAAAGTCCTATCTCCTGAAACTTCAAAAAAGGATTTTTGATTAGACAAGAGATAGGAAGGGTTTTATTATATATTTTTTCTATTAGCTCATGGGTCAGGGCTTACAATTACCTTCTCAAAGTAGCAAAGCTTTCTCTTGAAGCCAAGAGGGGACCTTCCACTCATAAAGAAACACGACATCTGGTTTTCTGTTATCATGCTCTCTCACGTGCACAGTCTTTTCCCTTTTTTTGTTTTCTATGCCATTTTAATTTTCAATGGGGAGATCAATGACACACAACTGTTTAGTAATCAAAACTTGAAAGAAATTTCATATGAGGCCACATCATAAGTTATATAAATCTTTGACAGCAATATTTTGACAGAAGGCAGGGTTACATGAACAGAGAGTCAAATTTAGCACGTAAGATGAAATATGCATTTTTCCACGTATAGCCTCAAAAAGAATTCAGGACAAGGTAAAGATTTGTTACGTGAGGGCTGCTTTTACTTTACTTGTCAAAATCCTCTGGATTTTCATCTCCACTTCATTTCAATTTGTTTGTACGGTTATGACTAAGATCTGATGCTACTGATTTCTACCAATATGTTTCACCATCAATATTTTCCAGCAGATCTGAACAAGGTAATTCTTCAGTAAAAGTGTACTGCAGCAGAGCAATTTCTTTAAAATTACAGCTAGGTTTTCACCTTTCAGCTAAGGAAAGTTCTCAGCCCTAGCACAGTACCTGGTCTCCAGAGGGCACTCAATAAATATTAGTAACACTGACTCCCACACCCTCTTCCTGAGAGCTTCTTTCTAGGACACTGTGGTGCTGAGCATCCTTTTCCTGCCAACAGCATCAGAAGGGATCTTCCCTTCCATCACTGTCCCTGGTGACTACACTGGAAAGGCCACTTCAGAGCCGAAGTTGAATAAAACTCACAGACAATCTTTTTTCCAAAAAACCCCGGTAGAATGGTGAGGCTAACTGGTCAGTGCTACCTACCTTTACGAGAGCAGACCTGCCCCTGTGCCCCCTGGGTCATTCTATGCAAGATGAGACACAAGGCCAAAAATGACTTGTGGAATTTTAAGACAGTCCCCTAAAGGAAGTGGGAAAGAATATGAAGCAAAAGGAGGATGCCTTTCCCACAAATGAGCTTGTGTTTCTGTGTCTATTTCCACTACAATAAAAGAAGAACCTTCTTTACCCTTCTCTTAACATGTTGATGCTCTGGTCAGATGTGGTACAGTTTGCCTGGATTCCTAAACTCTCAGAATATGAGATATGATGATTACAAGTTTGAGCTCAATCTGGACAATGAAGCAGTTTAGTGAGAACTTACATCAAAGTAAAAATTTGAAACAGCTGAGGATATAGCTCAGTGCAATGGTTGTGTGTTCAATTCTCAGCATCTCTCTCTCTCTCTCTCTCACACACACACACACACACACACACACACACACACACACACACACACACACGACTCTCTTTGGTCCTTTTCCAGTTGTCCTTTGGTTTCCATGGAAGACTAGTTATAGGACCCATGTAGATACCAAAACCTGTGGATGCTCCAGTCCCTCATATAATACAACATAGAACAACACACAGAAGAACCACACACATCCTCCTAAGTTCTTTAAATCAGCTACAGATGACCTCTAATGCCTATTACAATGTGAATGCCATGTAAACAGCTGTTACAGTCTTGTTTAGGGAACAACGCAAAAACAAGTCTGTACATGTTTAGTATGAGCATATTTTTTTCTCCACTATTTTGGATCCACAGTTGGTTAAATCTATGGACAGGAAACCCTCAGCTGCAGAGGGCAGCCAGCAATTCCCTGGCCAGATACCCAGGATTCTCCCACCATCCTCTGCGCGTGGCTTTTCTACACCTCCTTGAATGGACATCGCTACACACCACCTGTGGCCTACAACACTCGTCCTCTTTCTTTGCATTTCAGTGTTCTGTGTAATGACGGCTGTGTCTTACCTTCCTCAGCGTCTTCCTGGTAGAAACCGTCCAGTGGTTCTCCTTATTCCCTTTCACAATTTTTCAAGTGGTGCCTCTCGTTCTTTCTACCTCTCTCACCTCCTTATTGGTCATTTAACATTTTCTCTCGTTTGTTTACATTGTCAACTTGAAATGTGCTCTCTCTCCTTTGGAGCGAAAGGCCTTAAACTTTAAACCACATGTCGAAGAAGCCCAGGGACGTAAACATGTCATTTGCTCACACTCTCTAAACAAGTGTCCCAATTCCAAATACACCTTATCTTTTTAAATGTCTTTCTCACAGACTCCCTTTAAACTGTTCTCGTCATATAAAATGAGAGCCATACCTTGAAACCACAGCAGTCAAAACTTTCCCTGTACTGATTTGCAGACAATAAAACTGCCAGGTGGTAACAAAAAAGAAAAAGAATAAAAAAAAGAAAAGAAACCCCAAAGGAAAATCCCATCATTAAATGGAATGTTGTTAAAAAATAGCTGTTTTATTTAACAGCTATTCATTTTTATTGAATAAACATTTTCTAGTATGCATTCTGTTAATTGACCTGACAGCATATGCTGTATATGGAGAAACTTCTAAACATTATGCTCTATGTAATATGCTTATCTGAAAAAGCTCTCATTTGCAGCAATATGGAAATAAAATTCCACTTTCTAAAATTCAAGACTTTTAAAATGCATTAATCCACACAGTTTATGAAATTGCTCTGGACATTTTAAAACCCTTTCTTTACAGAGGGGGGGGAACTTTAGTAATTGGTAATAGTATTTGTTGCTGAGTTTCATAATGGAGAAATGCGTCTCCAATACAGAACTTTTACAGAGACAGAAATGGGGCAGGCATAATAGGAAATAAAAAGCAGTTATGGTATGAGATGAAGAATTACTGAATGGCTAAAAGAAAATGTTCAGAAACTCTATCAAATTACATTATTAGAAACTATTGTTATAATAGTTTCATGGCCCAGATACAAATAGAGTTGAAACAGTATGGAGCTGATACATTTAGTTTTGAGGAGTCTATCAGTGTGTCGAGGCCACCCCCACTCATGGCAGGGCCTCTCCCTACCCGACGGCTTGTGAGTGATGACTGTATCTTCCAAACCAGAATCACCAACTCCACTGCTTATGGGGCCTAAATGAGCACACGGCTGGGTAGGAACCAGGGAGAGCTGGAGAGCAGCAGGCTCCCGCTCTAAGCAGCAATTCATCTCCCAGCAATTGCTGCCCTTGTGGGACTACTGGCCCAAGGTTACCAGATATTCTGATTTTCAAAGAGAAGACAGAAAAGCCCAATTCCTTCCATTTCTCTAGGTTGTCAACAAAATAATATTTTTAAACAAATTCTGCTTCAGATCCGATTCAGCCAACATATCAACCAAATCTACGAGGGAATACACTACTTCCCTAGCGAATCTTTATTAGAGCCCTCCTTTCTAAAAAAAGGAATTTGCTATCATTTGTAATCGCCATTGGTAATAAGAAGCAAACACAGAAAGGTCTGCATTTTTTCAGTTTAAACTCCCCCTATATCATCAGTGGTCCTGGTGCAGCTGGAAAATACTCTAACATTCGTCCAACACAGAGTACAATCAACTCGTTTTTATACCAGTCTCTTTTAAGCAGATCTTTGTGTTCCATAGACTTCTAACATATTTTTTACAGTTCTAATTCTCTTCCACTGTCCTACATTAATCAAAGCGGTAACCCCTGTTGTCTTTGTACTATGGAATCAGAATGTGCCCCTGGCGAGGAATGGGGGAAAAGTCAACAGGAATTAAATTTCAGTGCAACTGTTTACTCAACTGTGGCCTGCAGTTATTGAAATTTTATCCGTGGTTTTGTGTGACTACTGCAGTAATGAATTCAGCATGGCTGTGATTTTCTCACTGCTGGTATTCTCACTTCAAGTAAAAACCTGTGGCATAAAAATGACGAAAACAACCAAAGTCCATCCGTGCCACTCACATTTCTCCAAACTGTTTAATTGTGGCCGTGTCATCTGGAAGAAAACTGGTAGCTTTGGTCCCATGACACATTTCCATCCCTGCACTTTTTCTTATTTCAGCCACAAATTTCCCTTTCCGCTACAACCTGTTAAGACCTCGTCATATCCTCTAGGGCGTCAAAGAGCTGTCAATATTTTATTTAAAAAAGCTTGGAAACCGTAGTTAAATGGGATTTTAGCCACAATGCTAAACCTAACTGCTTTTTTTTTCCAGATAGTACCAATGACAAACAAAAATGAAACTGCCAGAAAATATTTCAAAATAGCTCAAAGCATAATCAAAATCGATTTCATGAACTTTAAAACAAGAACTCATATTTTCAAAAGTGGTCACAGCAAAGGTAAGATGGAAGATACAGGTAACTTTGTTACAGCTAATGTTACTGGTGAGAAGGTGCTACAGAAATGCACTTTTTAAACCTTCTCTTCTATAGTCAATTTGTTACTGGTGTTACTATTTATATCATCTTGGTCAGGAGCCCCACCTCAGCAGCTCCATAAAGAAATAGTTGATCTTGACCTTCGTCTAGTAAGGGCACAGAAAATATACTCTAAAATACCAACTATTTATTCTTGATATAACCATAGATAGCTGGTGTTATCACAGAAACGTACATTAGCACAAATACCCTTCTACCATTTACTGATGGGGTTTGCTAACAAACTCACTGGGTAGAATGCAGCCATTTGCGGTAACTTAAATAAGTGAAATTAACACCCAACAAACATGGAAACTTCAGCTGATGCGGTGCTGGAGGCACAAGCACAAACAGTCGGGGCTGCCGTGAAAGGGTGATCAAATCACTCACAGCAAGGCTCTGAATCAGACTTGGCTTCCCAGTTAGTTTCTCTCTTTTTCCTCTTTGTTGTGTCTTTCCCCTCAAATATTCCATACTCTCATGCTGGTTGGCTAACTTGAAATCAGCTCACAATTTAATGACTCCTTATATTAAAAAAAAAAAAAAAAAGCTCTTACCAAAGTAGCACACAACATGTTTCAGAAGCTGTCGAAAGCTCTCTCTCTCTCTCTGACACAAGAAGAGGTTTCCTTACCTTTTCTAGTTCATAGTCCAAGGAAATGGTTTGAGAAAACATTTGCAATAATTCCTGTGTCTTTCAAAAAGGCCCAGAGACATCATTCTCCCAACCCCATCCATTTGATTCCAAAGGACACCACAATTAAGGATTAAATAAAAAAATTATAGACAAAAAAGGGTAACTACAATCCATTATCATTAACAAAAACTCGTAATACTTTCCTGTTTCAACAGAGGTTGGTAAACCAAAGGTAGTCTTCAATGAGATGCTATTTATATTTGAATTTTCACCCACACTTTTCCAACATAACACTCAGGAGAAAGGAGCCCTTCCTCCGAACTCCAAGTCAGGTGGAATGGCATTGAGTAGGTGCTAACAGGGGCAGCTCCATTCAGACAGGTGACCACAATCAGGCGCAATGAAGAAGAGCGAACCCACGCGGTCAAATGTGCCCCCCACCCCGCCAAAACCTCAGAGGTCCAAGTCCGTACCTGCTGCTGCTGGGCGTGGGCCAGGTCGGCAGCGCCCAGGTCCACCGCCGGCGCCTCCCCGTTGGATCGCCCCTCCCGGAGTGCACCGCACTCTAGCAAGTGGTTGCTGCTGCTGGACCCATTCTGGATGGCTGACCCATTACTTTTTGTCTCAGGCCCAGATTCCTGCATCATGACTCAAAAACCTGATGTAAGGATTTTCAGGAGGGGGAGAAAGAAGAAGAGAAAAAAAGCAGCTGTTAAAACAGTTGTTCTACATAAGGGAAAAGGCTGGTGCTTTAAATGTTGCCAAACTCTGTAAACAGTTGTCATTTTCTTTCACTCAATTTATCCCTCATTAGTGAACTGGTCCTTCAGTGTGGGACTATGGAACGATCGGGCTCAGTCCAAGTTGCAGTGCTATTTCAAAGATACTATCTTTTTCCCCCTAGGGAAAATAAATATGCTCAGGTGAGCCTGGAATTGAGAATTAAGTTTCTCTGAAGCTATCTGCATGCCTCACTCAAGAACAGTAAGTTGTCGCTCTGAGCAAGCACATCAGGAGTCACATCCGACCTTACTTTACCACGTGGTGACGCTACTCTCTTCTGGAAGGAACATTCCCCAGCTTCGCTCTGTCAGGGCATGACACGTATTACCAAGGAATGCCCTAGAGGTCATTTGTGCCTCAAAACTTCACAATCACAAACCAAGAGCAGTTCAGGGATATATTCTCCTTGGAATCTCACAGGTACCAAAAAAACACTTCAGCACCAGTTATTCCAGTAAGGCAGGCCAAAAGGGGGCAAGGGTCCACATTTCAGAGCCTGATAAGTCAGACTAAGAGGTTTGGTTTATAGTTTAAATTGTCCTTAGAAATCTCAAGTCACAAGTTTCTTGTGGTAAATTACTGATCTCTAGTTTGGTTTAAGGTCTGAAAGTTCTGCATGGAACTTAGAATTGATTTTGGAGGAAATTCTATCTAGGAAGACTTAAAAAGTACTGAATAACTACTAAATATATATATATACATATAAATATATATATATACATATATATATAGTGAAAAAAAGAATTGTTGGAGATCAATTATGTTTCTTTGTTTTTGTGAGTTCAGGGCCAATTTGGCTATTAGATCAATAAAAAAGTGTGCAAGTATTATATGGCAACAGACATAATATTTGCTGGTATCACCTGACAGATGCATGATCAAACACTGTTACATGAGGTCCTTCCACAATGTTTAATTTGTGTATTTACTCGAACTGCATTCTGATGACAATGATGTCCCCATTTTGCAGATGAGAAAACTAAGGCTTTTTGAGAATGTGCCCACTATATATCACAGCTAATAATGATGGGGACAAAATTTGAACCATTTGGCTTCAATATCAAGCTTTTAACCACAGACTGTTTTCATGAGACGGAGATGCAATGGAACCAAAACCTTGCAATGGAGGGCTCATATTTCAAAGTTACAAAATAGGTCTTGAGAAAGAAAAACAAAAAGTCACTAACAGAAGTTGCCAACGCCAAAGGAATGCTCCAATAATTAAGACTTCGACATGAAATGCCAACCTCAGATAAAAGGACAACACACTTCATACAAATTTGTTCTGATAACAGACAGAAAGAGTTTAACCCATGCTGCCCATCACCCCCACAAGAACTATGTGACAAGAGGGAAATGTGCTCTCTCTGGACATCTTCAGAGAAGGAGACTGCCCTTTTGTTAAATGTGTTTTCTGCATATCCACACAAAACCCTAATAGAAGAAATAAAAGCAGAAATATGTTGTCTCTTTATTTCTTTTCAGTGCATAAAGTGACACACTTGATGACATCTTGCAAAACCACAGATCTTTTTTTCGTAAAAGTTAATCCAATCCTGAAGTGCATTAAAAAATGGCATTTTTTTGTTAACAGGTGGGAAACAAACTCGGAAACAACAGCTGATACACTCTCATCTCTTTGGATCTGACTTTCCAGTAATTATTGGTCTTTAAAAATTATATTCATGGTCTGGGATTTAGCTCAGTGATTCCAGCACCTGCTTTGCATGCGCAAGGTCCAAAGTTTGATCCTGGGTAACCACATACAACAATGTCGGGCGTGGTGACTCATACCCATCAGCCATCAGTACCACATACCACAGTGCTGGGCATGGTGGCTTACACCTGTAATCCCAGCACTCGGAAGGCAAAAGCAGGATTGCTGAGCTTGAGGCTGAGTTCAGGACCAGCCAGAACTGCAAAGTGAGACCCTGTCTCAAAAAAAAAAAAAAAAAATTGTATTCATGTCTTTACTGTTCACAGAGTAAAGATGCAATTAGGAAAACCAACAGGAACCATCCATCAGGTATAAGTCAGGCGGCAAGAGTACCATGTTCATTTCCAATGAAAGAACCAATTTAAGACACCTGGGTCTGTCTGTTTCTCCTCCATACAACTGCCTATTTAGAAAGAAGCTAAGAGGAAGACTCGGCATTTGGGTATTTATGGAGGGGAATAGTTGTCTTGGTTAGCAAGGAGATTCACCAGGATATGCTGCAAGTGTGACATGTATTGGCACCTTCTGAATATCTGTATGTGTCTCTGAATGGATAAGGGGGAAATATTGCCTATTAATTCTACACTGCACAAATATGGAGCACAGATAGGCACATATTCAGTGTTGGCGAATAGGGCTGTGGATAGAGTACTGTCTTCCAAGCATGACTGCCAGGCTCTCAGACCTCAGAGCAGGTGCCTCAGAGAGTGGCCTCACAGAGTAGAAGAACAATCTCCAGCACACAGTTTGATGGGAAGGCTCTGTTTTGCTCCATGCAGTTCCAAAGAAGACTGCCAAGTCCTCCAGTACAAGTTTGCAGGCATGGGGCCAAGCAGCTTGGCTTGTGAATCAGGTTTGTGAGAGTGCAGGCTTTGGGACCAAAATTGCATAAAGGATTATTTTCGTCTAAGGATGTCCTTAATTAGTCAAGTGCTAACAGTAGTATGTAGGTTGGGAGATTTAAAATTTTCCCATAATCTCCCACACCAATCAGGGGAATACAGTGTTTTGAAAAGCACATGTTAAGAATTAGGAGTGTCAATGTCTGAGAACATTCCTAACAATGTCTGGGCTAGCAGGATTTCTATGGAATGTCCCAAGCCATTCAATAAACCTATATAACTAAGTCACATCATACAAACAGCAAAATCTTCCAATGTACTTCTCAAACTCCTCATGAGTTTATATTAAAGAGAGAAGGCTGAAAAATGTTTCCCTCACTTTGAAGAAAATAAATCAGAACCTCAATCAATGAAGGAGTAGATATATAACCACAATTATACCCCCATTTTAGACATGAACCTGTCCATTCACTAAATGGCTGAAATTTTCTGGTTTGCAAAGTCCTTTGGTAAGGTAATAAGTATATGAGCAAAAAGAAAGCTAATTTTAGGGGAGACTACAATGACATCTGCAGGTGGGCAGAAGAAAGCATTAAAATACAAACAGGAAAAGCACTCTTCGGGAAACAAATACATCTTTTTCTCCTGTTGAAGTCAACTGAGAATAACTCAGAGGCTAGGAGAAGCACCTGTCTACTCTATCACGAAGTGCTATGCTCTTTCCTTAGAAGAAGGTTATCCCAGGAACTCAGCTTTTATAAGCTTCACTTCATTCTGAATACCCTGTTACCAAAGAACCTCCCACTCCATGGCAAAAGATAAGAACCATTACTCAAAACCACTTCAGTTGTGGAAACAGGAAGGGCACGTCATGCCCACTAACTGGTCCTTTCTCTAGAAACAGGCCCCGATGCTCCTCTGCCTTCCTCTGTGCTGTGTCTTCTCCAAATGAGTGGGGCCTGATGAAGCTGCACAATCTACTCAGATCATCCCAACAAAGGTTGATGTTACAACTATCCAGATTTGCAAGAGCTTCGGAGGCCAGGATGGCCCACTTCTCATCTGGCTTGGAAACATGACAGAGCTACAGGTTTCAAAAGATCAATTTTGGGGCTGGAGTGACTGGTAGAGAAGGAGAAGAATGGAGGTTAGCATGCTTATTTATTATTGTTACCAACAGAGCTGCTCTCTGGAAGTATTCTGGAAAATTCATAATGTCCAGGCCAATGTATTTATAGTAAATTAAAGCAGTGCTTTATTATTATGATTATTTCCTTGGTTACAATGTTGATGCTGAAAATTTAGGGAAAATAAAGCCCTTGTTATCATGCTTGTGAAAGATTTTAAGCTAACAAAAAGTTCAGTCTTGATTCTAGGGCAGTTAATTAAGGTTGACCAAGTCAGGCAGAAGTAAATTAACTTGGCTGATCAATTATTTATATGAAGCAGAATAAATGCCCTTAAAGAACTTGGTCTGTTCATGAAAGGATGTGTAAATTAAACTAAACATAGTTTTGTAAAATATGTTTCTACTTCTACAGAGAGAACAGAAGAAAATTTAATGGTAAAATCATTTTTAGGAAAATGATTAGAGCAATTGTATGATCCTCCCCGATGCAAAAGGGAAAATCCTCTTTCTCACTCTTTATCCATATGTAAAAAAAGAAGGAAACTGTCATGCAATTTTGAAAAGATAAAGAGAAGTTTACAGGAAGGAGGGAAGGCAGGAAGGAAGGGAAGAAGGAAAGAAAGAGGGACAGTAGGAAAAAAGGGAAGAGAAGGAAAGGGAAAGTAGGGAGGGAGGGAGGAGAAGGGAGGGGCAGAGAAGGGAGAGAAGGCAAGTAAATAAATGGAAAGACTGTATGAGTTTTATTATTTTAGAAACAGTAAATATGAAGGTGTCTCTTTATCCTATGTTAACTCCATGTAATCTGTAGAGTAGAAAAATGTAAAGGTAACAGTTTGGCTGGCTTTAGTTCAAAAAGAAGGCATTTTAAAAATCACTGTCAAAATTCTCCAAAAAAAGGGCCGGGACTTAGCTCAGTGGTTCGGGCGCCTGTCTTGCAAGCGCAAGGACCCGGGTTCAATTCCCCGGTAACTACATACAATACTGGGTGTGGAGACTCACGCCCAGCAGCAATCAGTACCACATACCACAGTGCCGGGTGTGGTGGCTCACGCCTGTGATCCCAGCACTCGGGAGGCAGAGGCAGGAGGACTGCTGTGATGTGAGTTGGAGGCTGAGCTCGGGGCCAGCCTGAACCACAAAGTGAGACCCTGTCTCTCAAAAAAAAAAAAAAATCTCCAAAAAAATGCATTTATAGACTACATATATATATAATACTTTATAATATTGATATATGCTATATATATAATATTTTATTATATTTATATATATATAATATCAGAAAAAAAAAAGAAGTTAGACTTGTCTATATTAAGATATAAGCATAGACTTAATTTCTGGGCCTTGTCCAAAAAATGACCTGGTCGGCCCAACATGCACAAGGGATCCAGAGACACAGCAGGAGCCAGGAGGGAAATGACGTTACACAGGTCTCCCCAGCACACAAACGGCAGACAGCCTGGGAAAGTCAAAGCAGCCACATGTGCTCACCACTTACGTGAGTGTTGCTTCTATTTGGGAAAGAGGGACTCAAAAAACAGAAACCATCTCAGGTGACCTGAGAGTCAGAGCCCCTCAGGAGAAGGCAGCAGGGAGACAGCACCCTGGCATGGTGTCTGCGAGCCACTAGCCTGTTTTTCACTTGGCGGGGTGCTGCTGGAATGAGGGCAGGAAGGGACGCCAGGGCAGGTGGGGGGTATCCCAAAGCGACTTCAGACTTGGAGTAGATAAGGACAGCAGGGTGGTGAAGATCGCTGGCCACAAGAGGCAGAGCTCTGTCTCAAGCAGGGGAACAGCAAATCATCATGGGTGGGCGGGGGGGGGGGAGGCAGAGAAATACACACGTGACAGTCAACTATTTTGTCACCCGAGTTTCGTAAATTGTGAACGAACACTTTAGATACCACCTTTTGCCTCCTGCTGCTCCACTGTCCACACTTCAAGTGAAGACAGAGCCAAGAGTAGGAAAAGAAGTCAGGATACTGTGTTTGGAAAGCACCATCTTCCAATACCAAATTTTCATAATTATAACAGAAAAGCGTAAATTTTCTAATGCATGGCAGTTCAAAAAGTAATCAAGGGAATGAGCCGGAGGGCTATTTTAATGTATGCAAAGCTAGTGACCCACAGTAAATGGGAGGTAAGCTACAATGAATGCAAAGTAATGCACAAATACTAAAGTCCTGGTCTGATGAGGGACGGCTAAAATTAACACCCAATTAATTTCCGAATTGACAAACAAATGAAACCCATAAATCTACTTTCTCATTAATTTTCTTGTGGTATAATTTAAAGCAGTAATATGAGGGCAAAAACTGAGCATTATCCATCATAAATATCAAAAAGATAGCACTGTAACACTATAAATTATGCATATTACCTGTTGTTAAAAATGATTTATGTATTATCAACTTTATCGTGCACTATAGATGTCTAGATCTGTCTTTTAAAAATCTGAAATTCATTCAACACTTAGGAAGAAAAAGTTGAAGAGCAGTGGAACCAGCAGAGGCACCTCTGGAAAAACCAAAACAGATGTGGGCATTTACTTAGCCACAGAAGACATCAGGGTAAAGGTAAAATCATCTCAGGTCTTGGGAGTCAGTGAGCTGAGATCCTGGAAATGACAAGCTAAGTGTCCAAGGGAAAGAGAACAAACCTCCTAGAAAGCAGAGCCAAGCTCTGGGTCCCTACTAAGCAGTGGCTCATTTCTCCAGCCCTCTGGGATCTGGGATTCAGGCAGGGGCACAAGGAATGTATCTTGGATGGCAGTGGGGAGCATCCGTGACTTTGGGGGCCTGGGGAAGTAAGAATCCTAAGAAACCTGGGGAAACTGTGCTCAGTTTGAATTCAATGAGCTGTTTCTCTTGCCTTCAGCATTCACAAGAAGGGCAAAAGAAAATAGCTATTTGTGATTGAACTGCAAACACACACTTATCAATTAAATGAAAGAAAAGGCATTCAGATTAAAAATTTCCTCTTCCACCTGTCTACCTCCATTTGTTTAGCAATTATAAATGAAAATAAATATGTTATCTTAAACTTTATTTTTAGATAAGCCTCTATAGATCAGGAGTTTAAAGAATAATTACAAAATTATTATTTAAAAGACTAAATGAGAGAAGAAATCAGGTCCAATTTCATGATCAAATGAAAGGAAGGGCCTGTGCTAGCCACCAACTTTAAGATATTCTATTCCCTATAATTCTTTGGAGTATGTGTAATCATTTGATAGCACACTCAAATTCAAAAAGCAAGTTTATCATCTTGAAGTCCTAAGAAGTAGAATTATCTCAGTTTTTGAAAATTTAAGAATAGTTTACCAAAGAAAATTTTACCCAAACCTATGGTGGTGAACATTCAATTCACACAAGGACACTGTAAAGGGAATGGAAATGCGACAAAACGGGATGTTTGATTTCCTCCGTAACTCATGACGTACAACAGAGTTGGCAGAATAGAATGGTCATAAAATAATGTTCCTAACAAAACCCGTGGCTGCCCTCCTTTACCATGTTTGAAAACAAGAGACTTCATATTTGCAAGAAGGGCCATTTCTAAATTTCTCTGTCAGGCCAGCACCAAGACTGAGAGCAACTCTAAGTGTTGGCCGTCCATGATCTGTCTGAAACTTCTTTGACACCCTTATCATGCACCATTGAGTGAAGACAGGAAGTTGCTCTCTTTCTAACTTCTTATTCAGGTTTTCAAATCTGGTTAATCTTATTCCTTTTTCTCCCAGCAGACAAGAGTTGGAAGTGCTGTGATTACAATAACTGCAGGCAAACCATAGAAGGGAAGAAGGAACATGCTGGAAAACAGGACAAAGGTGAATCATGCATTTCCACTCGCTTGCAAGCACAATAGTCAAGAAGAGTGCACAGAATTAGACTCCAAAAAGAGCTGCGTCTGTCCAGTGTGGATTGCATCGAGTCTCAAGGAAGCCCCTGAAAGTGGAGGGAGCTTAAATACCATGTGTGTCCACTTAACAAAACAGATCTTAGGTTTGAGAAACTCAACAGAACACCCAAACTTTCACTGCCCAAGTAATCAAACAGCTGAGCTCTCCTAAATGTGCTGGTAGAATAGAGTGAGCAATAACCAAGTCGGAGGATTTTTTCCATTTCCATATTTCATATGATTTAACGTACACAAGGCCAGGTTCATAACATGAGTTAATGAGCAGCGTGTTCGATGACACACTTCACGTACCTCCGGCTTCACCTCCAGCCCCTCACCGCTCTAGCGGCCAAAGAGAACAATATGTTCATAGCATCACGGCGACTCTGAATGAGGCCATCAGAATTCTGTTGCCTGCACTTCTCTGTCATGTGAAAGGGATAATTATTTAATTTTATCCTTCAAAAACTTCAATATACACACACATATACCCACCCCTCCCCAGGTACTCTCTCACACAGATAGTGAGCCTTCTCCAAGATAAAAGACCACCAGCCGCCTCTCAAGGTTGGAGCCCAGGCTCTAGCCTCACCCGACTCAGTGCCGTCTCTGTTGTTAAGGGCAAGGGCTAGGAGGGCATGGTTCCTTTGGAAACACAAGGAGAACCGTAAAGCACCAACAATCAAAAATTTAAGAAACAAAAACCAAAAACAAAACTGACGCCAGCCGAGTTTTCTCTGCTAGTCACAAAACAGGACAAAGGACAGGCTAGTGTACAAGTCTTATCTACCGAGGCTCCCAGCGTCCAACAGTCAAGAGTCAGTCTCTCTCTCTCTCTCTCTCTCTCCCCTCTGTCTGTCTCTCTCACAGACAACAACCTTAGTAAAACATCTTAATGCTTGCTTTACTTAATAGGTACATAAACTCATTATAAAATGAATAAGGTAAGCCTTTCAAGGCAAAAACAGTATATATATATATATATATATATATATATATATATATATATATATATATACACACACACACACACACACACATATATATATATATGTTATATACATGTATACATATATGCATTGTGAATGAAGTATATGGTTAAATGTCTCTGTTTAAGTCAGTAAGATTTGTTCAGAACACATCAAACTAGAAGTTAACCTTCCCCTCTCAAACTTGGCAGATGGTATGCGCATAAACTGAACTCGCCCCGAGCCCACACAACACAGAAAACACAGGTAACACAAACGCCATGTACCTTTCCACGGGCCTTGCCTTGATCATAGTACCAGCGGACACCTTCACCTTCTACTTTATTTGTGCCACAAAGAATTTTCTAGCCATCTGATGCTGTTACTGAGCTAGTGGCCTTTCAGGAGAGCTCTCTCTCCCTTCTGAAAAGAGCAAACAACTGCATAGATATCATTACACTAAGGAAATCTCTTAGAAAAACCAAACAACTTGCTAATCTCTCTAGCCCCTTCAACCAAGCAAAAGATAAGAAAAGCAAACCTAAGTCTGTTTCAACCACATTCCAGGGACAAGTTCCCTTTTTTCTTTCTTTATCAAAATTCTAGCATTTAAAGTTTTTTTTCTTTCCATATGTGGTATATTTTCTTTGAACCTTACAGGGCAAACTGCAGCTCACGCCCGCAAACAAAGCAATATTTGTTTAATAACTACTGCTGCCATGGGTACAGTAAACAAGGGGCCTAGCATTTGTGTTTATGAACAAACACATCATCTTACAAGAGCAATTTAACATTAACCAGGTGGAATAATCAACAGATTTCATAGGTGACACCAGGGGCAGGGCTAACGTAAACAGAACCGGGGAGGAGAAAGGGGCCACTCTCCTAGAATCAAGGTCGAGGTAAATGCATTACAGAGTAAACAGCTGGGAAGAAGGCAAGATAAACAAACAGTCATTCTTCTGACATTTAGAGAGGCAGAGAGGTTGGAAGTTACATAGATCAGCTGCTGACCACCATGAAATCAAACCAGTTGGAGACCAAGCCTGCTTGTTTGCACAATGCCATGTTTGCTTATAAACAACAATTTGCTGTTACCAACCTCGAATTACTCATCATCCTAGAAGCCAGGGCTAGGGAATCAAGTGAAATCCAGTTAACTCTTTAGTGGTGACCTTACCCAAGAAATTTAAAAAAAAAAAAAAAGCACCCCCCCATCAGAAAAAGAGGTCACCCCAAACAGGGGGCACAGGACTCAGTCAGCACACTTTTATTTCCTGGCTTGAAGATAAAAATAAAGCATCCACATGGTTTACAATACTAAAGGTTGGATTTGGAAGCGGCTCTAAAAGACTGTAATGCCTTCATGCCTGAGTAATTCTGAATTTATTTCCTGGGCTCTTCTTTTATCAATGAAATATATGGGTCAAACCCAGATTCTGATCTTGAATGTTCCTTCCAGAAAGAAAACCTTGATGCTGCTTTCTCCCCCTACACTAAGCTTCTGTTCCGAGATGCCTTGAAGCCCACGGGGCCTGCAAACAAACACATCTGTAGCATTCTCAAGCCCCCTGCACAAATCAAACTCTGTCAGGTTATGATTTTGTCCATAAAAACACTTATATAAATAATCAGTTGATGTTACACACAGCCACTCAGGACTTCATTTTGTCAGCTTTGCTACAAAGAAATCATAGCTCTTCAAAGCCCACAGAGTAAATTCCAAAGTGCTAAGAACTATTTAATCTTAAAACTTCACGTTACGTGTAGAGCACCTTACAAAGGAGCTCACTGCATGCTGGTAAGAGGCCCTGGACCCTATCAGAGACACTGCAGTTAAGAGATACAATCTGCAATGAAAGTGTTAGTTCAAACCTATTTTGCAGCCACTTTAACATTAGTTCTGGGACATGGGAATTACAACCTTGCATTAATGAAGATCTATGAAGTAAAACAGGCTGAAAAACAACTTGCTAATGCATCGGCATCTTATGCTTATAATCAGTAAATTAATTTTCTGAAATTCTGGACTGTATCAGTGCAAAGGACAGCAAAAACCCTGCCTGTTGCATCTCCAAAGCAAAATGGAAAATGATAAAAAAAATTTTAAAAAGATACACCTCCCAAGGTTCTGGCGATTACGTAACTAAGAAATCACTCTATTAACGTTGTCTTCTCTGTTGAAAAAAGATAACAAAAACGTTGTTGGTCCCCTTCCCCGCCTTCATCTTGTCCCCAGTTTCACTACAGAATTCTCAACTTATCCTCACTGCTCTTGTCCCACCTCCTACTTCAAGTATCAAACATTTTTGTTCTGCAAACCTAAAGTCCCAAGGGAACTGTAGTGCTTTCTCCAGTGTTTTTGTTTGGTTATGTTGTGGTCTATTTCCAAAGGCTTTCTCTGCTGACAGTCTCTTTCTCCAAATCAACCCAAGCCCTATGGCCCCCCTGCATTGCCTGGGAAGCCATTTCCCTGGAGTATTCAGTCCCCGAGCAGCAGAAAACTTCTAAAGTCTGTGGACCTGTTCACACCAGTGGACACACAAAAAGGCAGAGAACTCTCATTTGTCCCAGGAACCCTCTGGGGCTGGAACTGCTCTACTGCCCCGGAGAAAGAAAAGCAGTCTTACTCCACCGTGTGATGATGCAAGTCTGGCTGCTGGAACAACTAACAGAGAAAATCTTCCTCAAATGCTTCAAGAACAGAACGTTCTCAAATTCCACCCTCACTCCCCGATGTATGTGGTCAGCGTGACTAGGACGCAAACACAGCTCAGCACCGTACCCCACGCCCCGTGAGCAGTCTAAAGACAAAAGAATGAACAAGTTGCACAGAATGCTGCGCTCCCCTTCCTTCCTGTCCAGTCCTCCTTGAGAATGTGTATTACTCAGCAACTGCCCTTCAACGCTTTTCCCTCTTCTCCTGGGCTTTGCTTTTGTTTTCTTTCCCTCAAGCCTGGATATGGCAAAGCATCATCAACATAAAGCCTATAGCTCTAAAAGCTAATCCAAAGAGTTGTGGCCATTTCCCTTGATAGAGACAAATACATGTGCCCTGAAGCATGTTGGTTGTGTTTCCCCAACACCGGGGATTCAACTGAAGGCCTTTGTACTGAGCTACACCTCCTGCTTTTTTTTATTTTTAATTGAGATAGTTCTCACTAAGTTGTCTCAGCAGGGCTCCAACCTACACTCCTCCAGCTTCAGCTTCCCACAGTGCTAGGATTCCAGGTATGCACCACCACAGCTGGCTGGGAGTTTTATGCTATGAGAAGCCCAGACATAGAGAGCGCCCTTCTCCGATGAAGGCTCCTCTGGGTTCCTTCTACCCAGATGTCCCGGCGAGGTGGAAGCACCCTACCTTTCTAACCCTTCCCCAGCTCCGTGAGCAGCTTGTCCAGAACCACTTTAAGTTTTACTTTCAAGTGCCCC
>PVIR01010738.1:0-49212 GCA_004026965.1 Petromus typicus | reverse complement strand
ATCCTCCTGCCTCTGCCTCCCGAGTGCTGGGATTACAGGCGTGAGCCACCACGCCCAGCACTGTGGTATGTGGTACTGGTTGCTGCTGGGTGTGGGTCTCCACACCCAGTATTGTTATGTGGTTACCGGGGAATCGAACCCGGGCCCTTGCGCTTGCAAGACAGGCGCCGGAACCACTGAGCTAACTCCCCGGCCCCCTATTTTTTTTTTTTTTTTTTTTTTTTATTTTGACACACAGTCTTTCTATGTTGTCTAAGTAGAGTTTTAACACGATCTCCTCCTATTTAAGCCACTCTCAGCTCTGAGATTAGAAATTTTCACCAGCATGGTCAGTTTTCTTTCCTTTTAAATACCTATCTTCCCATGAGAATTGTTTGATTTTATAAAAACAAAAGACTAATTTTTACCTTGCGATCTTGTATTATTTTTGTCAACTCAGAACTATTAGCTTCTCTGTATTTTAAGTGCTCTAATTTTATTTTAAGATGTATATTTTATCAGAAAATAGTCTTTTTAAAAACACACAGCACAAACAGCTATATTTCTTGTTAATAAAGTGAAACTCACAATGAATGTTTTCTGATTAAGGGACAATTTCTTTAAAACCAGATTTCCAAATTCAATAGAGATATCTTTACAGATGTTTCTGAAATTTTGCAAACTAATTTAAATTCAGGGTAATGGAGTAACACTAGACGTGGTTCAACTGTGTTGCTTTTATATAATCTATCAATTTTTTTGTTACATAAACATCCATTTCAGCAAATACCTTTAAAAAGTAAACATCAGTCATGGATAAAGTACTGTAGCTATAGCCGGAGGAAAACAGATGCTCACTGTTATGTTATTTAAAGTATAGGAGTGAAAGAATTTTAAAAGTGCTATAGCAAATTCAGTAATTGGTTCTGTTCTCCACAGTAGGGTGGAATACAAGCTCATGCCCTTTGAACTCTTAGAAAATATGTTTTAAATGTGGAAATCAGACATTTCTCCTGATATGTGTTTTCAGACAATGTTTATAGTTAGAGACAGATTTGAAACCAAACTATTAGTACTGCTTACTGTTACTTGATAACTGCTTTGCTTAGATCATTACAGAGTATTTTACATATATGAAATAAATAAACATACATATATATATATATACAAATATAAACACACACATACATATATATATATATCACACTTGTAATCCATACATACACATTTCATATTTGTAATATTGAGTCAGTTGTAATGTTTTCTATGACTGTCATTTAATGAATCCTCATTTAGCATTCTTTTTTTTTTTTTGTCAAGGAGGATTTTATTTCAGAAGTTAGCAATGTGTAAAGGTAATAAAAATGATATAATGCATAAGAGAAGCAAGAACCAAAATTACACTTGATAGTGGTTTTGTCTACGTTCTTCCTCAGATTTTTTGATCCTTATATTTTACAAATTTGTTCAGAGGTTAAAATATCTACAATCATTTGAAGAAAGAATAGCTAACTTACTATGGAACAATATATGAAGATCTCAGACAAAAGAACCTGTAAAATTAAATGAACTGAAAAGTTGTTTATCCATTTCAAATGAGAAATATACTCACTACCTATTTTGCCTATTCAATTTTTACTTCATACTCAAACATTATTATTTCTGACTCATTCTGATTTTATAAATCTGTAGTGATTAAAAGATTTTCTTTATAATTGTAGATGCTTAAATTGTGACTCTGTCTTACACCTTGTAATATTTTTCTGCTGCATTTCATTTTTTTTAAAAAAAATTGTGTGTTTGTGTTTGCAATCCATACCAATCATATTTATTGTGAGGAGTTGCTAAGAAAACATCACACATCTTATTATTTTTATAGCCCTCGTGTAATTTTCTTCATTCTTTTTATCCACAAATGCTGTACTTTAAAAACTAATTAAATCATTGTCAAACTAATTTATTTATTTTGTGTAACTTGTCTTGAAAATTATTTTAATATAATTACTTTATATTGATGACAGGATCTCCATTTTAAGTTCTTCTGTCTATTTTTTACATGTCCCAAAATGTTTGTCAAATATAACTTGTATTAAATTTTATCTTGCAGTGTGCACAGTCACTATTCTTTTTGTCAGTACTGATGATTGAACTCAGGACAGCCAGGTGTAGTGCCATGAAGTTGCATCCCCAGACGTTCTCTTCTAAATTACACAAATAGGAAACAATGATTTGCACTTATTTCCAATGTGTGGGCATGGATTTTTCACTAACTTTAATTATAATTCAATATGAATAAATTTTTTAATATTTTGATAAGCAGAAATAGATAAAAATCAAAAGATAAAGTCACAAAGAAAGAAATAAAAACTAAGAGAAAAGTAGAGAAAATGGGAGACGGCGAGAGAGAAGTGTCAATGGAGGTGAAAAAGCAGTGTGATCTGTTTATTATGTGTCTGAGAAGAGTAATAAAATCTTTAAAATAATTCTCATGTGTAAGTAACTAAAATCTTCCAGTAATGGCAAATATGAAGATAACAAATGGTTTCATTATTTTTCCTATGTTATTTCCTATGATACTAGATGAAACTTCAAAGCCAGACAATTGTTGGGTGGTTTTTAAATTAGTTTAAATTGAAATTTTATCTATTTCATTTATATTTTTATATTTCTTTTAGAAATTTCTATAATTTATTTGCTAATGATAATTAGCATCCTAAAATACACTTATGAAGAAATTGAGTTTTAATAACTGAACTTTTAATTTCTTAGTTTCACTTGTACATATTTGGTGAACATAGTGGTCATATTCATGGTAGGGAACTGATACATGTACTAACACATCTCCATTCTTTTTTCTTCTTGTTTCTTTACACCTCCTTTTCTTGTGATAGCACCATATTCATTGATTTATCTTATCAGTTCTTATAAACACCACAAATGTAGCCTACTAGCCAGACCAACAGGCCAAAGACTTAAAACTTATGACAGTCAAAATAAATTAAAGTATACTTTTAAATATGCTGTCTACCCTGGATTTCAATGTCATTTTCTTCTCTCTATTTTAACACTTGCCTATTATTTTATACTTGTTTATATATTTGGCTTCTCATGTAAGAAAAATCAGCTTGGATCTGATTTAGTTCATTTAAAATTATTACCTGAATTTGGTTCTATTTTCTTACAAATAACTCAAATTTATCCTTCTTTATGGAAAATAGTACTCCATTGCATAGTATAACTCATAAATACTTTAAAGGTACTTTTAATGTCTAAAGTTATTATGTTATTCCTCTGAAAACCCCATCAAAAATCTATGTTTCTATCTTTAGCATAATAGATTATGACACTGGCTTCTTAACTGATACCCTTTCCTTCTAATTACTCCAGAGTCTACAAGAATTTTACACTTAAAAATATCAATTAGTTTATTTGTTTTATCTTTGTTTTAGTATATGTCATAAAATTTTAATCTAACTCGAGGAGTAATTTTTGCTATATAGATCATTACTATGAAGAGCAAATTTTTATTTCCTTATACATATTAATCTTGCTTTTCTTTCAATTTTATTAATATATTTTAATAAATACTTCTTAAATATTGTACTTCACTGCTTATTAGGACTAATCATGAGCAATGTTTTTGAAAAATTAAATGCTTCAGATTAATATTCTGTATTAAGTAAGGCCACATCTTGACTGGAAAAACTAATAGATTGGAATCCAGGAGATATTTTCTCTGAATCTCCGTAAGAACTGAGTCTAGAAAGATTTGACAGTTTGGCATGGAAAAGTTTTGTACTACAGTTGTTTTGTAGTGTTCTTGTTAGTGAAATGAAAAGTTTTGGTTAGAGAATGTGTAAGCCAGCTGTTTCTTTTAATAAGCCATGACAGCGATTAAAAAAAAAAACAATATTTTGCAGCATTCTGACTTACATGATTAGTTATGAGACCAACATACAAAACATCTCCTGACAACAATATGACATAGACTTTAGCAGTAAAACTTATGAAGTTTCAACGTTTCACATCTAGAGTACAGCTTACTGCCAGCTCTATTAGAATTTCTGCCTTACATTTTACTATTTCAACATTATGAAAAACAGTGCTTCTTACCCTTCAGGCATGCTGCAAGTGAGATATTAATCTCATTAGATATAATTAGCTTAGATAAATTGGTTCTAAGCCAAGAAGATCCTGGGAACATTTAGGGAGATTCGGGAAAATGTGAAGGCATTATTGGTGAACTCTTTGTTTCTAAGGTAATTTTAAAAGCTCAGCAAAATGAGGAATGGTCTAGTAAATAAAATCCATGGGAAGTTTATAATACTGCATCATTTAATATATATTTTAATCAGCTCATCACAATACAATTTAGAAAATTTCTATTACCTATCCATAGAAAGTCTTACAGTAGGAGAGAATTTACCACATGCAAATCATGGCTAAACATCACTGTGAGAAGCAGGATAATGTTAACAGAAACCAAGATTTGACAATAGACTCTGTTAGACCCTGAGATGCCCTCATTATCTGTGTAAACTTCAGTAAATGAACACTGCCTCTTCATCTTTGAAGGAGAGATGAATTTGATTCATACCTCAGAGAGCAACAGTGATTGCTGATAGTTTAAATTGCATGAAAACATTTTACAATATTTCTGTTCTACTGAAGAGTATTCATATTTTTACTACATGTGATCCCTGTTCTTCTTTACACTTTCATATCATTTATCGATGAGGGATATAAACACTCAAAAGCACTGCTTGAGTTAAATTTTAATTTATCATTAAGCTGTTTTATAACTAAATTGCACCCAAAATTCAAAGATTCAGTGTTTTAATCATGTAGCTATCTTCATCTTGCAATCTTAGATTTTCATATGTTTTAAGTACTGAAAACTTCAGTATTGTATCTTCTGATTTCACATACCTCAGTAATAAGGTTTGGTTCATAAACCACTTTCCCAAGGAAGCAAAAGTGCTTTTATCTATCTAAAACTCATAGTTATTTATAAAACAGAAATCCAAACCATATATGTTACATCCTTAACACCAAGTTATAATATAACTGACAATGTTTTTAATCAAGATGTGAATCACCTGTTATAATTCAATAACATTAGCAAAATGATAACATGCCAATTCATCTCGATTATATGAAGTTTGTATTGAAAACAGTGCCAGTGAAAATTAATATAGAATGCTGAAAGCACAGCATACAAGGAATTAATAGTATACCTTCTGCTGCATGAAGCAGAGCTAGAGTTTGTAGCAGTCAGATCACTAATACATGCCTTTAAAAGTGTGGTGGTCATTTTTAATCTTGTTTGATATTAATAATAAAGTTATAAAATAGGAATTAATATTAATGTGATTGTAATACACCTGATATCACCAGTACTCAATCAGATCTTTGAGAACACTCAGAATTGTTTCAGGATGTCAGTAGTTTTGAATCTTAGTGCCAGTTAGAATCACATGAAGCGCTTCAGAAAGTGTCTGTATAGCAACTTAAACAAAGAAATATTCTTTCTCGTCAACACACAGAGTATTGAAATAGAATTTCAAGTTATAATACTTGAATCTCAATTGTAAAAACACAATTCTGATTTTATTATGCCAGTCAGTTTTGAAAGCCAAAGTGAGAGAAGTTAAGTTTTCAATAAATCCACCTAAATGCACGAAAGTGGAAGCGGCGGCGGGAGAGAATACTGACGTGCAGATTGTAAACCTCTTAACTACTGACACATTAAAGCATATGCAATGCTCTGTCACCAGAAATAACAAAGGCAACATGCTTTCCCTGAGGGGGAAAAGCAATCTGTCCCTAGGATATATATATATATATATATATATATATATATATATATATATATATATATATGGGTAGTAGTGGGTTGTATTTGATTGGATTGTAAAGAAAACTACTATTCTTTCAAAAACTGAAATGCTATTTTTGAATGATTAACGTTTGTCATCCTTACTTGTGGGTTTTGATTTTTCCATCTTTTGCTGTTTGTATTTTATTTTACGTTTCCATTAGTCTCCTCACTTTTCATTGTAATTTTTCAAATGAATTTCTTGCTTTCAATTTTATAGCCCTAGCTTGTCCATGTTTAAAATTCTCTGTAAAGAGTCTTGAAATCTTAAGGGAAAACGTGCAATAGCAGTCTAATCAATCAAGCCCAGAATGCAGAGCGCTGTTGGGATACTATACTTGGAGTGTTAATAAGAGCCTTGAGCCTCATTTGCCAGGCTCTGGTTTTTCAAGAAAAATGTAAGACAGGTAATCCATTCTGCCAAGGCTACTCCAAGTTCCCTACTATCCTATTACTGGTCAATAGAAAATTTCCTTTATTTATCCAGATTGCATTGTTTATACTGCTTTACATGCTTTACAACAGGCTTACTCTAGAAAACCAAGCATGCTCTTACTTTGAGTCAGGTTAAAAGAGGAGATTTTTATTTTGTATTTGTTTTTATCTTTTAATGGGCCAATTTTATTCTTTCCTGAATGCTTTGGGTTCAATCAATTTGAGGAAACTAAGGAAATCTAAGATGAGACTGAGAAAAAATAGAATAGCTCCAGTGGTCTGTATTTTATTAAATGTAAATTTAAAAGTTGCAGGTCAACTAAATCCCATGTGCAATTTAAAATGTTTAGTGAGATGCTAAAATTGAAGTCTTCAGATATATTGTAGTTGGGAAATACTAACAACACCAAACAACAATTATTGTTCTGGGATGTTGTTCTAAAATGTTTGCTTATAGAGAAAAAAATATGTCCCAATTTTTCCCTATGTAATCATATCTTTAAAATAATAACATTTATAGATAGAGATAACCAACTTATTTTGGATTTACAGTCCACCTTATGGCCTCAAGTTCACTGGCTTACTTCTCCATGGATTGTTTTTTGTTTGTTTGTTTGTTTTTTACAAATACCTTTACATACAGAAGTAATAAACAATGTCATCATATTTGTAGGAGGGTAAACAGTTTAACCTACTCAGCTGCCCAAGCAAACATGAGTAAGAAAAAAATAGGGATAAAAACCCACATCTTCATCCAGTCACCGGTTGATAGACATTTGGGCCACTTCCAATATGTAACTGTTACAAACTGAGTTGCCAAATGGGTGTACATATGTCACTGCAATGTGATGCTTTTAATTTTCATGAATATACCCAGTACAGAAATAGCAGATGGGATCTCCATGCTTAGTTTATTGAGAAGCCTCCACATTGATTTCCACAGTGGTTGCACTAGTGAACATTCCCACCAACAGTGAAGAAGGGTTCCTTTCTCCTTACAGCCCTGCCAGCATTTGTTGCTGATTTGTCATCAGTGTGCATTAATTAGGTAATGGCAACAAAGTACAAACAGCAGGGATGTAGGACAAACAAGTGTAGAAATCTAATATTCCAAATGAGGACTACAATTAACTGAACTTTACCGTATTAGTAATGTATTAGACCGAAGTCCATATAGCTTGTCTTTTCTACAAAAATAATGAAAATAAACAGGTGAGATGTACAGATGTTCATCTAACTCAATCTACTGAATACACTTTCTGCATGAACTACTCAAATGTAATGCAGTAAACCTAAAACATGTACACTATTTTTATAGAAGGCTTTAAAATTACCCTGATGCTTGACACTTGACAATATCTTAGGCACATGATTCTACCATTGGGGCCAAGGTGTAGCACTGGAGTGTCAGGTAACACAGGGAACTTTGCACACAGTAGAAGCTTTCTAAGCCATATTTATGACTTTTTTATTTTACATATTGTTTCAAATTTATGAGTATTGTATTTATGAGATGCATATATACATGCATAAATATATGCATATATATATGCATCATTGATCAAGGTAGCAAATTCAGTAAAATCTATCAAAAACAGATACTGTAGAAAAGAAATACTGAAGATTTAGGAAATTTGTAACATAGTAGTTAAAAATTTTAAATATGAATAAATTGAAATAATGCAATTCAGTGTATTAGTAGGCTCATGTTTGCCTAAAAGTGAAACTGAAATCTTCAAACCAGGTATTTATTAATTACTTATGCACAAAATGAAAGATCTAAGTATAATGTGTATTTTGTATTCTCAACAGAAAGTTTCATATTCTGATGATCAAAATTTCTTTATAGCTCTATATCTTTTAGAAATTAAATATTTGATATTCAAAGTCATACTGACAGTTTATGAAATGATAGTTACTCATAAGAAATTGTAGGTATTTTATATAAATTAGTAATTCTAGTAAAATATAAGTTTTCAAATGTTGCATTCATAATATTTCATATTGATTTTTAGAATGAAACATTATAATAACATAAATAAAAATGGTGCATTAATCCAGACAGAATGCTTTTTAAATTATTCTATCTTCTATAAAAAAACTCTATAAATATGTAGTATGCATTGTTCAGTCAGTGTTTTTTTTTTCATTGTCATCTACTACTAACTATACCAAGTTGAACTTAAAGTGCTTGTAATATCGAAGTTAGTATTTTATCTTAATTTTCTTTATAGTTGTCTAGTCATGATGTCAGAAGCTTAAAGTTATGGATCTTCACAATAACAAAGAAAATGTAAAGAAATTTGTTTTTAAAAACTCCAAACAGTTTTTGAAATCTTTCTCTGGGATATGAACGGTAAGTAAAGGTAAACTTTATATCACCTTACAGAACATATGGAATAATTCCTAACACACAGAAAAATATATTGTGACCCAATATTTCAGAATCTCACGATTTTCAATTTGTTGCAGGACTGATATTCTAGCATGTTACATGACCTGCTCTTTTCTCTCCTGTGTGATTCTATTTCCCCACTTAATCAGTCCACCTTACACTTTCTTAGCAGTCAAAATTAAAATTGCTTCCTAACTATTCAAACACAGACCTTTTAATGTTCACTTACTATGATATTTTTCTGTAATTATTCTAGATAAGAACAGATGACTTTCTACTGAAAACTAAATTTCTGTGACTTATGCTTCTGATTTTATTTACATTAAATTGATGTATTTTGATAGCTGGCCCATATTGATTTACCATCAAATCAGATCTCCATAATATGTAGCACTTTTGATAAACTATTTCTTATAAACTAATATACAAGCTCTTTCTCCTTTGTAGTTTATGACACTACATAAGTCACTATGAAAATAATATTTTTAAAGGAATAACTAGGTTTAAAAGCTCAATAAACACATATAAAATAGAAGAGGGACATATAAAGAAAAAATAATTCAAACTCATTCTTTTTACATTATGAAGTAGGCATATATAATTATTTCTACTATAATATAAGCAATACAAATGAAGTAAATGATACATGACAAGAATTGGAGACACATGTTGTGGAGAAAGGAAGAGGGTCTCAGGATGAGGAATGTTCCAGGAAGTAGAGGGGAAAGAGACATAAAAATGATCAAGATGTGATACATACCTGCATAAATTTGCCACACTTCATGGAGCTATTTTTGATTACAAATATGTGATAATAAAATAACATATATGGATATTATAGAAATGTGGAATTCTCCTTTGACTGTAGATGGTTATTTTTTGGCATTGAAGATTTAATTCAAATGAAAAATCACTTAGATCACATAAATATGAGGTTTTTACTCAAATTGCTAAGGACAGAAGAACTCAAGATGTCATATTCAGATGTACAGGACCTAATGCACAGAGTAACATGAGTTGTTAGGGGATTTAGTTTGAGCATATGATTTTCCAAAATAACATTATATATTGAGTAAAATGAAGAACTAATTTTATTTTGAGTAAATAGAAATCAAAGTCATTGTTACAGCTTATTGCAATTGTAAGACAAATTTAAAAGAATAACTTTAGTAATTTTCCAGATAACAATATTTAGTAATGTGAAAGGATAAAGGAATTAATGTATTCCTATCACAGGGCAACCTGTTTTTTGTGTTTACCCCATGTCACGTAGGCTAAATGTTTAATTTTTAAAGTATATATTTTAAGTAAATACTTTGAATATTCTCTTACAAATTTAAAATAGAAAAACATTCTAAATTTTTCCCAATTTTTAAACTTTTAACATATGTACCTCCAGATTTCCTTAAATTAAAATATTAATAACATAAACATAATACTAATAAACTCAAAAATATAATCTCATCTACTTTATTCAAATAGTGAACTAAAGTATTATGATTTAATTTTCAAAATAATGCTTAACCAATTGAAGTATAATTATATAATCTACTTATTAGTGTATTTTCTCTCAGCAGAATGGAAATATTTTTCCTTTAATTATGGGTATTCTACTTTTTGTTCATTGTCTCACTGCAAGTACTGAACTCTTTTGAAGGTTCAGTTTCTTTACAGCTATACTGATGATTTGTGATTTCTCTATATCTGCCTTCTGAAAGTTCAAGATGTGTTGGGATATAGCTATCACTTATTCAAATGTCAAAATTAAACCAATTAAATGAAAAAAAAAAAGAATTCTGTGCTGAAAGAGGAAAAGAGAACTTATTGCAAAGTTCCTTCAATTTTTTCCTATTTATCACATTAGTCCATATTGGAAAATAGCTAGATGGCTTGAAAAATTCAGAATATTCTTGCACTGTCTCAAACAAAGTTATATATAATCCACTACTATGAATATTTCTATATGCAAAAAAAGATTTTTGCATTGTTCCCACTCAGTACAACGTGCATTTTTTAAAAATTTTTTTTAATGTACTGTCTAATTTTACTGTATACTTTTAAATTTTTGTGTATATTCACTTATAATTTTATGGAATTTTAAGTTAATATGCACAAATTAATAATCCATCACCTTGGTTCCCTTATATCTGTGAGACATTGTCTCAGCTATGTTTGGCATTTAATATTTATTAGATACTATATATTTTTCTAGTTAAGATATTTTTACTTATACATCGGAAATCAATGACCCAACTACTGTCTTGTTCAAAGCATATAGTTTGTTAGTGACAAAATAATTCATGCCATCCATGCATTTAATTAAACATTCAATTACTTGATTTGGCAGAAAGATAGTAAATTCTCTGTCATTATAGAGGAGTAAATGTTGGAATTACAGGCTGTTTGATAAATTAATTTATCAAATAATCATAGAATGCTACAGAGACTACAGAGTGACTTGGCCTGTGCAGTGCTCTGGCTTTCCCAGAAGAAAAATGATGCAAAGCCAAGTCCATAGTGTGAATGATTTTACCAAAAACAGTAGAGGAGACAGAGTGCTCCAGGCCTGTGAAGGGCCTATGTGAAATCACAGAGTCTGGCAGGAGAACAGTACTTTTGAAAAACTACATAGATTTAATAATATTGGTGCTGGGAGATGAGACAGAATTGTGGTGAGACCAGAGCCAGGATAGATAGGTAAGCCATTGTGAGGTTTTGAATGTTTTCTAGTAAGGTCAAAGAATATTATCAAAAGATAGTATTAGAAATTGTAACTAAGCTTCCTAAGCTCAATCTTGTGCTCAGACTATAAAGAATACATTTTGGTTAAATTTATGTACATTATATGTTTTGCTGAATGAAATGTTTCCATGAATATATTCTAATGCCTGTTAATAAACAAGGGCATTTCAAATGTTTCTGGACAAGTTGTATAACCTATTCAAAAATTAAGACAGACAATCACCCTCATTGAAAATTCTAGTATATATAAAACTTGAATGCAGTATTTTTAAAATCTTTATTGGTACATTACATAAGTGCATCATGATTGCACTCCATAATGGAGATTTGTACCAGCATAAGACACAACTTAATTCTCAATTTTTCCCATAACCCTACCCACCCTGAATGCAGTATTTTAAAAACCTTCTCTCAAAAATTACTTATAAATCAGTTTCATAAAATGTACATTTTAGCCAAGAGAAAATTCACTTTATTTTTCCTCTTTTACTACAAAATATTAAAAAGTGAGAAATAAAAATTATATAATAATAATGGTGTAAATTTGATATTTTATTATAGGCATATATCATAGAATATGATTATAAAACTGACTTTTTCTCTATCTCTTTACATACATGTATTTTTGTCTTGAGATACTTAAAATTTATTTTACAAGAAAATTTCAAGAAGTACCAATAAAGATTTCAATTAAAAAAAAAAAGAAAATTTCAAGAATAAAATACATTAGCTACTATTGCTAGCATGTCCTACAATGTTTTCCCAGAATATTTATTTAGCATTCATTTTGGCCACATTATGAAGTGTGAAGATGAAGTTATAATTAATTTTTCCTTGTGTGGAGGTAGACATAAGTGTTTTCTTTTTCTAGCAAAGTTTACTTAAATATAGCAGAAATATGATAGGTATCTATGAAATAACTAAACAAACATGTATGTTTAACAATAATAGAACATAAACTTTTACATGCTTTCATCAGTACTAGAAAGGTTCTCTAACTGGACTAGATTGTTAGACTATAAAATAAGCCTGATCAAATTTTTAGAAACTCAATTCATAACATGAATCATATCTCCTGAAAGGGTAAAGAAAATTGACCTTCCCTCCAGGCATTGACCTCCAATATGAAAAAGTCATCAAATGCTCTAAAAAGAACATTACCCTTAGTGTGTTAACAGTAGTAACCTATGTGGATTGAAGGTGATTTTGAGGAAAAGATCAATAAATTTTAGAAGCAAAGAGACTGAGAAAATGTAGTGAAAGAAAATATCCTAGTCCTGTTCATCTGTCAAGAAAACTACATTAATTTTGACTCTACAGTCCATGAATCTTGGCCCACCCAAGAAAGCACACAGGTAGTATGAAGAAATGGCCTGTATAAGACTAGTGAAGAACTATGGCACATTATAGTGTCAAGGACCTGAATAGCTCAAAGGTAGTAAGATTGATGAGTGTAGGCTTTCCAGTATCAGGTCCTTCCAGTATCAGGGTCTAGTACTGCTGGTACCCACTGGAATCATGTATGCGTCCTCCCTTCAATATCACTTGGAAGGAACATATTTTAGAAATAGATTCAGATGAATACTAGATACTACTAATACTAGATGCTCACTGAAATTTATATTTAATATAAATTTAAAATTTTTCATCTAATTATTCCCCAAATATTTTAGAAGTGATACTTATACTAAAAAATCTATTATTTTTTAAAATCTTTATTGGTACAATAAATATACACATCATGATTGCACTCCATAATGGGGATTTGTACCAGTATAAGACACAACTTAATTCTCATTTTTTCCCATAGCCCCACCCACCCTACCACCCCCCCATATACACAAAATTTGTTTCCTTACTTTTTTGTTACAATCTCCACATTGTCCCCTTTCACCTTATTTTACATTGAGCATTTTCTATTTCACAATATATAACATACAATGCTAGGACTCATCTATTCTTAAATGAGAATCAAATTTAAGTGAACATGCTATATATCAATTTATAAAGTCCGGTATCCTCATTTAAAAGGATGTAATTTCACAGGGTACAGAGGGTAAAGCAACATCAGAATAAATTGTGTTGTGTGTCAGAGGTAAACAATTGCCAGCCAGTATGTACTTAGATTTGTTTTAAGCATTAAGAGTTCACTGAATCTTGAAAAGGGAGGACTCACCTTGAACAACTCACCTATAATGATACAGTTTTCTAAAGTATAAATAAATATAAAATGAAGCAAAACCACTAAATGGCTATTCTACCCACTGCAAGGTAAAATCATCCCAGACTGAATTACTCAATTTTATCTGATTCCCAGGAGCTTTCTTTCTCCTTAATCCTATGGAGCAAGTTGGAAGTAGATATATTAATTTGGTTTTTCCCAACACATTTGCTATATTCAGAACTTTACTGTAGTTGTTTTTCTTTATATTCTCTTCTTACTTTTCTTGCAAATGAAAGAGAAAAAAACCTGCTTCTTCCTCAGAGCTTTACCTATGTAATTTCTTGATGGTTAAATGTTCTGTGCAGCATTAGAGCACTCACTTAATGTAACCTGAAAACTATTTACAGAAATAGATGTAAAAGATATAAAACTGTATAAGATTTTAAACCCTGGAAAGAAAAAATGTGATGGTAAAAAAGGAAACAAAATTTATGTATACAAAGGCCCAGGGATTTTAGGGTGGGCAGGAGAAAAACTAAAAAGAAGTTGTGCCATATACTGTTACAAATTATCGATGTTGAATGTGATCATGATGTATATATAAAATGTTCCAATAAAATCAATTCAAATATATTTTAAACAGATTCATTGTAGAGTTTCAGTCAGACAAGTTAAATAATTTTCATCTTATTGCTTTTGTACAGTGTCTTTAATTTTTAAAATTTATTATAATTATGATCTTATTTTACCCATAGTTACTAAATACCCATTTCATTTAATTTAAGATTATATGCACCTCTTTCTCCAAAAAAAGGCAAAATAATGTAAGATAAATATTTGGAACAAATGTTTCCTATGTTTTAAAGTCAGAAAAACTACATTTCAGGAATTTTTTTTTGTTTTTTAGTTTTTAGAAAAAAATAGCACAAATTGTTACAGTTTTCCTCCCATATGAATAAATAAGTAAAGCGTGTTCATGGCATTTGGAATAAGATAACATGCATGGAATATGGTTGTTAAACTCAGTTAGACACCCACAAAAAATAGAAGATTATTAAATTCTAAGTATATTAAAGCTAAATTCACTGTGAAAAGATGAAAAGATCATTTAGATTATCTGCTGAAAAATCTACTCAGTCAAAACTGACATATCTGATTCATTTAATGACTTCTGGTTATGAAGATGAATTGCATGCTTTCATCTTGGGAAACTATGAGGACAACTGCTATGCATTCAAACCCAGTGTGGGATTCATGGATTTAGAGCAATCAGAGAAGGAAAGCACCGCTCGGTCATGTCCCAGTCTTTCTGCCTAGGGAGGCTTTTATCCTTAAGCAGATTCTCTAGTGAATTGTTTAATTTAGTTTTACATAACTCAAATGGAAACCTTGCAAGACTTCACTACAGTTTGAAAGATCTTGCTGCTGGGAACTATTACAGTGATGATAAGCAAGTTTTGGGCTGTTTCATATCTCACTAATTTCATCTATGCTACCTGGAAATGGCTTTAAGCGAAACCAAACATACCTCCCTCCTGGCGTGCCACCACTCAAGTCAATGTGAACATTGATCAGATCCAACATAGCACATTGGGTCATGTTTGGAAAATTATTTGTCTCTCCTTTAGCTACTCAGTCCCCGCCAGGCTTTCTAGCATCTTTGAAATTAATGAGAAGCCTAAGAGTTGAAGATGAACTTCTAGAAAATGTAGAAATTAATGATCTCTCTCTCAAGAGCTCTTTCAAATACTTGAGGCTTTTTAGTAAAGTGAATTCCAATTTGCTAAGAAATTTAAAACATAAAAAATCTCAGGAATTGTATAAATATGCCTGTTTCTATTATACATATTTTCTGTCCTTGTTTTCCACACTTAGGCTTTTTAGATGTTAACTTTCATTCACCTTTTAGAAGTACTTTGTTTCAAGACATTTCCTCCTCTCAACAATTGCTATATAGATGGTAAGAACTATGTTTAAACTAAAATATTGTTGATTCCTCAAGAAACTAAAAGTAGAATCCCATTCAATTCAACGGTCCTTTCCTTAGATATCTTTCAAAAGAGTTAAAGACACCATATTACTGTGATAAATGCACATCTATATCCACGGTGCAGTAAAAGAAACAGTAAAACACCCAAATATTAATAATAAAATTATATCCTAATAAAAGAATAACTAAAGAAATAAGTCTTTTGAAAAACTGAAAGGGACTCAGAGTTGAAGGTAGTGGAAAGTTATGGAGGAGAGACAATGAAACAGATTAAGATGAATTAAATACATGTAATGACTCCTCAGGCAGGGTATAATCATTATGTATTGCAAACATGTGCTACACAATTTAAAAATAAAGTAAAATGGTATTTATTGTAAAGCCTATCTACTAAGAAATGCTTACAAATGAATGGCATCATAAAATCTTGAAATAGTAATATCAAAAATCCAGGCAAGATAGAGAACTGGTGTGTTGTCGGAAGAACATTTTAAAAATGAATACCACTGGCATGGAAGCCTTAGAGGGCAGTCATTTTTCTTTGTTTAACCCGTGATCTATCCATCTAGATCTACATCTACAATCTTAATAACGAAGGAGTTTCTTTCTCAGAGCATCAGTCTCCATTTGTAGGATGCATCACTGTTTGGGAAAAGTTTCTTGTGCTACATAATTATCTTCTATATTAATCTTTTCAGATATTATTGTTTCAATATGGGTCCAGGTTTCTGGTATGAGAAAAAATAAAGTACTAAGAGAAATTAGTGTAGACTTGAGGAAGAATTTGTGGATATTTTACCTTATTTAATCTTAATGATTTTTGTCTAATAAAGTAAAAAAAATAAAATAAAATCTCTACTGGAAGCCCTGCAGAAGTGCTATGGTGTGCACAAGAGTGGGTAGATTATAAAAATTTGGGAAAATATCTGACTAAATGAATCTAGTGGTAGTTTTGATGATGAAATCTTCAAGCTGTTGAGAATATGGCACAGCATTCCATATTAGCCAAAGGAAGCATATAAAGCTAAGTTTTTGTTTCCAAGTTGAGAAGGGGTTTCTTATTCTTGGCATAGTGTTTTCAGAATATAGAATAACTATGCTGTCTTGGGAGCAGCACTTAGAAGACAATAACTTATAACTGCTAATTATGTGAGCAAGAAAGTAAACTTTGTGTGAAAATGTATTTTAAAAATAAAAGCATATTCAAACAGAAATCAATCTTTGTAAGCTATTGAATTTGGACAATTAAATGCAGAGTGGTACTGTATTTGTACACATTTTATTCACAAATGGGCATGCTGAAAGCTTACAGGATATTCAGAGTAAGTACCTATTTTAACATTCACAGAGCTTGATAGCTGTTGTCAAATTTGGAAGACAAAATGGGAAGTGTTGTCTGCTCAAAGTATAGCTGTATTTGATCAATTAGCATTTATAAACATGGAAATCAGTTTCTTTTATTTCTGATACTAAGAAAAATGTGTATGAATTCTTATAATAGAACCTGTCAGTTGTTCTAAGTGCTGGCCATCGTATTTAGATTGCTCAAAGCAGTATGGGGAAATTTTCTTGTCAATCTACATTGTGATTGTGCAGGATTGGAAAATTATTACTAGTGTCATGGGTAATAATTAAAAAGAGCTATAGCTTTAATCCCTCCTAGCATTATTGAAAGAACAACCAAAGTGACATAGTGTCTTAAGCCACAGGCAGATTTATTAGGGTGAAAAATCTCTCTTGCTCTATATTTAATTAGCTGAGTCTGTGGAGGCAACCTGGAAGCAGGGAAATCTCTCACAGACTCAGAACACTGAACAATGAACTATATGTCAAGTGAACAAAAAGAGGCAAGAACTTTCTAATAAATTAACTACTAAGGAGAAAGTGTGGCCATCAGATCATTTGTTGAGCAAGAAATTGTTTGTAGAGCTTTTCACCGAATTTAGAAGCTTCTGATGGCCTAATTTTGCTTGGCAAGGTTAAGTGGAAAAAACAAGATAAATTGTGGAATATAAGATTTTTGGTATAATTGTATTAGTATTTACTCATATTGCTATAAAATGTAAATATGAAAAATTAAATGTAAGTGCTATCTGTGAACTAATCCATTATTTAATTTAGTATAGCACCAAAAGAAATACTTTAATTCCATATATCAAATATTTTAATAAAAATTAATCAAGAAACTGGAAAGAATCAAATGCTACTCATGTTCTCCTTGAGATCATCAAGTACATTTTACTTACTTATAGTGATCGGAGGTCAGAAGGCATTGTTAAATGCATGTTAGAAATAATTTTTTCAAGATGAAATATAATTTATAGAAGTATGGTTACCTGATATATTGAAGAATGGATTTTAGGGAAGACCGTTATATATGTGATTATAGAAACATTTCAGGCTTTTTGAAGAAAATTATTTTATTGGTATTACAGGTAAACATTTTAAAAACAGATAAAAATAGGATAAAATTGGAAGTAGAGCTTTTATCAATAGCAGGAACAACAAAAATTAATGTGACATAATATGAAAGATTAGAACATATGGTCTTGCATTGAGCAAAATTCTAAGAGCTGTGAAACAGTGGATGGATCCAATGCCTACTCAGCGGAAATCCCAGCAGTTTGCTTAGGTAACTGACAAGTATTATTTATAGTTTTAAATGGAAGAAAAGATATATAGCCAGAACCTTCTTCAGGAAAAACATATTTGTGGGATTTATAGGATTAAGGATCAAGAAGAAATCTGAAGTTATATGAAGAGAGTATGATTAAATTTGATTACATATATATTAATATCTCACTAAAAGAGTAAATAAGAAAAATATTAAACATTAATACAAATTTATACAATTCATAAAGTTAATGCCAGGTATATTGAATATATTGAAGTTATTTATATGAAACAATAAAGTTTCTTAAAAATATGCTATTGAAAATCCTTATAAATTGGTAAGTGGAAAAAGAACATTTAGCAGATAGAAAAAAGCAAAATGACATGAAAGGGAAAAACATATATGTTGGTCTTTAATTTCATATATCCATTTTTCAAAAAGTGACACTCTGGGAATTCTAATATCAAGCCAAAATGAAAATTTTATATTATATGTATAATTTATCAGGATCATGGTAATAATAATGAAAATATGCAACAATATATGATCATTTCAATCATTACATTTAAAAAGAAGAAAATATTAAATGTGGGCAAGCAGTACTAGCTGGAACCCTGGTACTTTGATAGTGAAAAACTGAAAACCAAAGCTGACCATTTCTATTCTTTTTTTTTTTTTTTTGAGACAGGGTCTCGCTTTGTGGTTCAGGCTGGCCCTGAGCTCAGCCTCCAACTCACATCACAGCAATCCTCCTGCCTCTGCCTCCCAAGTGCTGGGATTACAGGCGTGACCCACCACGCCCGGCACTGTGGTATGTGGTACTGATTGTCGGTGGGCGTGAGCCTCCACACCCATTATTGTATGTGGTTATCGCGGGTTTGAATCCGGGCCTTTGCGCTTGTAAGACAGGCGTTGGAACCACTGAGCTAAATCCTGGGCCCCTGATCATTTCTATTCTTTACAAGCATTAAGTACATGTCTCTATATGTGTAATAAAAATTATTTAAAAATTTCAAAGCAGAAACATTTGTAATAACCTCAAAGGACCATTAACTAGAGAATGGATAAAACCTGTTTCTACTGCTTTAGAATGGACATTACACAATTGTAGATATTAAGAAAACATCCGCTCTAGATAATGATGCTCACAAAAAAAGTTTTGAGCAAAATAAGCCAAGTAGCAAGAGTACACTCTTAGCATATGCAATATTTATATGATGAGCAAAATCAGACAAATAAGACAAAAGCAAATAATGTCTATGTGTTGAGGGAAGGCTTACATTTTCGTTAGAAGGAGCAGGTACTGGGGCAGGTAGCTCTCAATTCAATTATTGCAACTCCTTGTGGTAATATTTACATTTAACTAAACAAGTCACTGACTTTTAGGATGGAATGCCAGAAAAGCAGCATTGTATAATGGAGAAGAACAATGTAGCAATATCTCAGTCCCTCCTCTCTATTGAGATGTACAATACAGGATGACTAGAAACAAAACTAAATATGATGAGACCAGCTCAGCACAGGAACTCATTCAGAGCTGAGCGTCCTTCCCCACTGTGTATGCGCTGAGGGTGGTGGAGGGGGTGGCGGCCCGCCATTCCTGGACACAGTTGCATGTAGTTAATCCCAGTTTCTCGTTATTACGTAAACGGTCTCTGCTGTCAGTGCTGATATTTGGCGACAAATCATCTCAAATTTGATAATAAACTCTTAGCTATTGCGCCGTGCATTGTTTAAAGGGAATTAGTGTAAAAACAACGTCCTTTTCTTTCCTGAAATTGGAGGAAAGCCTATTTAACTGAATTTACTTTCCATTATTCTTTTAAAGAATGATATTACTCTAAAAATTACATAAATTGGAGAAAATATTGGTTACCATATATGCAACTTTGATATTGTAATTTTAAAATCATAGTTTATTGTGAAAATATTTATGGTTTAACTCCCCCTCTCCCCCCCGGAAATCAGAGCTCTCCTCTAAACAAAATACGGGGCTCAAATTTTGTGTTAAATGATATTGTTACATATCTCAGAATAAGTTTGGGGCCAGAACTTTTCTTTTTCATGAAAAAATGATAAAATAGTATTTCATTTTAATATTGCCAATGGAATTTATAATAGAAGTGTGGTAATATTTAATCTGAAGGATATTTCCATCAACTTTCTTTCATATGCTGTATTTCATGGGTACTACAATGGGTGAAAGTACAAGCAATGTAATTTTTAGGTTGCTTTATTGGATTGTTTAGACAATTTTTATTTTAAATACTCTTTTTAGTCAACAATCTGTAAATCTTTGCAGGATATGCACATACACTTTTTGTCTAATCCTTAGTTGTTATGAACCACAAAACATTTTTTTCTCATAGTTAGCAATCTATTCAATCAAGAGGCTTTTTTCCCCCCTTTTGATAGATTTCCACCTCCGAAGTACTAAAACCCCTCTTTTAATCTCTTCGCTTTCTTCAGGATTGCTGAATACTTCATATCTTATCAGCGAGTTCTGTGACTCAGTTGCTCTTTCTCTACACAATAGTTTACTGTTCTGCTTTCCCTTTGTCTAACTTCTCATATTGACAGAAGTCTATGTTCTCCATGATAAAACTACTTGTCATTCTCATGATACCATGTACAAATGGGGAAAAAGGTATTTGCACAGAAATCGAGCTGTTTAGAGAAAGGATCTGTGAAAAAAAGTCAAAATGTGTTTATAGAGTATTATAATATTATAATATTTATAGAGTGTTATAATATTTGTTTGCATAGGGAAATTTTTCTGAAGAAAAGTAACAAAATCTGCCCTTATTTGTTATATTTGTTATGTCAGTACAATTTTATTCATTCATTTTATATGTATCTATCTTTTCTACTCCCAATATTATCTATGGAAAGTATAGTATACCTAACACTAAAAAAATTAATTTGTGTTGATATAGGATCGTGGTTAAAGTTGAACTTAATTTATTTTATGGTATTATGTGACATTAATACCTCAAACAAATCACTGGATACTGGAATATCATTTATCTAATTATCTTGCTAATAACTCTTTAAATTTTCCCTGTTCTCCTTATCCTAACCATTACAAGAGTAGTTGTAAAAGAAAAGATATGAGAACAGATATTATACTATGTGAACGAGAAAGAGAAAAATGAAATTCATTTATTTTAGGATGATCTGAAGTGATGAGTTTCATACATGAATATGACTGGAACTTAAAGCTCAACCTATGTTCATTGTACTTTTATACACCACACTCCTGAAAGTGTTCAAATACATCTCCTATTGAACAATAACTTATGGGAACACAGTAGAAATCAGGAAAGTAACAAGAAATAGAATTGAGTGAATTCATCATCACACTTCAGTGCTAGAAGATCAGACTCATATGTATATTGACTGAACTGTCATGAAATGAATTGTAGTTGTTTTGAATACTGCTAACATAATTATCTTAGTATTAAATTGATAGAATTCTTCTTGATAAATAGTTTTTTTAAGAGAGGACTGTGTACTATGCAGGTCTTGTATACAGCACAATGCTTCACTTGAGGACTCCTGCTGTTTGAACTGTTCAATTATAAAATTTTCTGCTTTTCTTTAGTTGTCATTTTCTTTAGTAGAAATTTTCAGTGGTCCTTGTGGATCTGACTTGCTCTTCAGTTTCATGTATTTGCCTCATCTAGTTGGATGTTGAGTTTAGTGGAATATAAAGGAAGAACTCTTAGTTCTTGCTGAAGAACTTCCTTTAACATCACTATGATCCCTTTGGTCGTTGTTCACTTCTAAGGAAAAAAGAATAGTGTCAAGTCAATATGGTTTCAACAGGATTCAGTGAGTCTGTGCTCCTGTACCTCTTTCCTTCATACTCACTTAACCACTACGGTTTCCTTATATTTGTTATATTTAAAATATTTGTATACTTTGCAACTGATAGATAAATACTAGAAATATATTCAATCAGATAACATTACACTTCATTCAGGTTAAAAAAAATTGGGGTGAAATGTACTATTTTCCCCGTATTTTTCAAATTTGCCTTTTTATTCTAATGTAACAAACACTTTTAATATTTACTTGATATTTACAATGTTATAATATGTTGCACCTGCATTTCACATCTTAACTCTATTTCCATAGAGTCCAATGTAATTTAAAAAGATAGATGAAGCATATTTCTTTTTTGATCCTTTGAACATCTGACAAAATGTTTAAAAGGAATTATTTAGAAGGCATATAAATCTCTTGCTTTGAAAGTTTAAGAATACTTTGATATGTGTATTGATCCAAAATGTCCACAAAAATCAGATGCAGCTAATGATTCAGGTGCTTATGCCTCAGTTAATACACATATATGTTAGGTTAAATAGAATATAATAAAGTAGAACACTTAATGATTACAAGGTCTTACATTTTATATGGAAAAATAAGTACTTGTTCATACAATTGAATCTCCAGGGACAAAATGACTATCAAAGTGAGCATAGTATGTGCTCACTTCACTGTATGTGCAGTATCTTCACTGAATGGATTTGTCTCATTCTTGTGACCACATGATGTCCAGGTAGTATAGCAAACAAAATGTATAGTTTTGTTTGCCTCTTGTTAAACACTAGGAATTGAGAATAAATTGTATAACTATTTAAAAGTCCCAGAAACTTGGAGTATTTTCTCCCCTGTTTGACTTCCCTCTTGATAATTATAACCTCTGCAAAGTAAAATACTTAAATATATCTATAAGAAAATTACAAAAGCAATTTTCAATTTATTTTTCTTCTCAGTAATTTGAAACTAAAGTAAATTCAAGCAAAAGCTGATGGAATTTGGAATGGTTTACTAAAACAATCAACTTTCATTCATGGTTCAATAAAGGCAGTTTTCAGTCAAATCTATTTTTATCCACTGAATTTACAGTGGCTTATAACTTAAACCTACAGAGTGTTCATAAGAATGAACTGTTTAAACTGTTTAAATTTCTTGCTTTATATTTTTCATTTTTACTTGCTTTAGAATCACCAGAGAAAGAACCAATTTAATTTCATAGTCTTTAAAATGTAAAATGACTATTTATGTTCATTTATACTGCCCATTACCAGAAAAAATATGCTCAGGAAATATTTTCAAAATTAAGTGCTAAATAAGAACATTTTTTTCTAAATGTCACTCAGTTAAAATATGTCACTTTAATAAACATTAACATGGGTATCTTTTTAAAAGTGTGTTGTTTACCTTTTATGTTTTATGATTGTCGGTTTTTCCCTTCCTGTCACTCTCATTACAAAATGCTTCTAACACCACAGATTTATCTGCCACAAAGAGGCTTGACCAAATGTTTCAATAACTATTAATTTCTTTTAACACTAAAAATGGAAAAAGAAGCTCCTTTTGACAAGAGTTGTCAATAGTTTTTAAATTTACAAGACAAATTTATTCTCAGTATAAGTTATAGACAGAAAAATTGAATGCCTATCTAAAAAAAAGAATGTCCCTGTTTTAAGGAACATGGAGATTCCTTTCACAAAAGAGAACTTTATGGGGCTGGGGATTTAGCTCAGTAGTTCAGTTTCCTGCCCTGTAGGCACAAGGAACAGGTTTTGATCCCTGGTTACAACACTGAACAATGCTCGATGTGGAGACTCACCCCAGCAGCAATCAGTACCACATCCCACAGTGCCAGGCATGGTGGCTCACACCTGTAATCTCAGCACTCACGAGGCAGAGGCAAGAGGATAGTTGTGAGTTTGAGACAGAGCTCAGGGCCAGCCTGAACTACAAAATGAGACCGTGTCTCAACAAAACAACCCAAAATGATAACATTATATTGCCACTTTTCCATATTTCCAGAGAATAGTATGTTTCCCTTCTCATAGTATAAGGTCCTTAAATATTTTAAAATAAAATGTGTAATATTGAATCAGTTTGGCATTATTTCTGCAATAATTCTTCCTGGCAAAATAATTTAACTATTCATTTCAATCAAATAGGGAATGGTCTAAAATAACAACTGTATATAAAATTTGAGGAAAAACATGATATTACTGAATATATGACAATATAAAGTACAGAACTCATGCTCCTTTGAAGTCATATATAATAATTAATGTCGTGAATTTAGGTTAAATTCTAAGTTAATTTACTATTTTTCACTCCCATTAACTGATGTATGTAATAGGAAGGAAACCTTACAGAGGAACTAAAAATATATGAAACCTTCTGGTATTATCACAGTCTATTAGACTTTTCCCCAAACCCTCTAAAAGTAGCTATGATTAATAAATATTCTGCACTAAGCAGTAAGCAAAAATTATATTAATGTATTTTCTTATGTAACTACTATGCTCTGAATGTTTGCACCCTCTCTCCTCAGTGTGTATGTAGAAGCCTGATGTCCAATGTGACAGCATCACAGAGGAAGAGCCTTGGTGAGTTGGTCAGGACAAGGCCCCAGGTTGCTTGTTTTCCCTTCACCCAGGGAAGACACATCGAAGAGTCATCATAGCTTGACAGCAGACACTGAATCTTCAGGTCCTTTGATTTCAGGCCTTGCAGCTTCCAGAACTGTGACAAATATTTCCCTTATTTCTGAACTCCACATTCTGAAGTGCTTAGTTATGGAGAGCCAAACAGACCTCACATTCTTCACAATAATGGCTTACCATCTATTTAATTTCATTTTAGGGTTTAACAAATTGAATTGAAGAACAGAGAGATTACATAATTTTCCTGAGTTAGCATAAAACATACCAGAAATACAAAACAAAGGATGTATTGAACTCTAAACATTTGCTTTCTCACAGTTCCCTTGACAGTGGTTACTAACAAAATACCATGTGCTCCCTACTGACGTTTGCTGTTTTCCAATAGATTTTCCATCTTATGCTGACTATTGATAAAGCATACATTTTTACAGTGTGATCCTAGGGTAATTTTAGTGGACATCTTAGCCTATTTTCTTTCTTTTAATTTTTAAATTTCTCTGTTTTATATGTTTCTATTGATAATTAAATCTTTTTTTTATTTTTGATTTGGGGAATTTTTCATTTTCTTTTCTATTATGAGAGGTATTTGATTCTTACTGACTCTTGGTCTCCTTATCCAGTATTTAAAAACTCTTACATAAAAAACATATTTGAAGGTAGATCTGAATTGCTGAGACTGAGACTTTATCACAGCTGTTTTTCTAGTGCTTTCTACAGGGTGCATTCTTTAGAAGCGACTGATATTCACCTTTTACCTCTTAAATAGAAATAGAGACAGCAAAACAGTGAAACTACAATCATAAACATAAAAGTATAAAAGAAAACAATTTAATATTAAGTATGTAGTCTCAATAAATATATTTCAGTTTGATTAGAGCATCCAGTTTCATTTTTGTTAAATGCTCAGTAAGTTTAGCGGTATAAATAAATGTAAACCAATTATACTAAAATAAATAATATATTTTAAAGTATAGAAAATTTTAGTCATTATTATATTCATTTCATTATCAGAACAACAAAATTTGGTAATTAATATTCTGATTTCAAATACTAAAGTGTCTCAAGGAGTAAATTTGTGCTGCTTAAATATTTAAATTAATCTCTCTTACACTTTAAGCACAGGTAACCATTTTAAAGAATATATGACTACATGTTTCTCTTTCTTGGATTTTTACTCAGAAGCTATCATCCAGGCTTCACTGTGAAAAACTCATGAAAATGGAGTTTCTAATCACCAGCTTTATCACCCTTTTCATTCTCTTACCAGTGTGGAATAATAATCATCCAATTTGAAAGAGAATAGCCATTAAAATAGCATCTCCATTCTTATGCCAGGAACATCAACCTTCGATATAAAAGGATTAGGAAGAAAACAGCATAGGCTCTGTGGTCCATAAATTATCTGGTCTGAGCACTTTTGCTCTTGTATTGTGAGTATAATGATCAATACTACATGAACTGATGAGCCGGGTCATGTTCCCAAAAAACTGTATTTACAGACAATGAAATTGTCATTTCATAGAAATATCAGTTGTGATGGAATATCAATTTAGCCCCTTGAAAAAAAAAGTCCTTCACACTTATACCGTTCACAATTAGGCATATTAGGCTTAATTTGATCTGATATCTCCTTTACATTTGGGGGGGATATCATGAGTATTTTCTCTTTGTACATAAAGACATAACATTTTTGTTGAATTATGAATCATTACATAAAAAGACAATAGTTAGAGTCAAAGACATTAAATGTAATTATTGAGATCATTGGGCACAAATAGCTCAAGTAGGATATCAGGGAAATAATTGGCAAGTGTCTAAATAAGGAATTTCTGCTCCATGAAAGTACTGTACTTTTTTTCCTTAAGAAAAATGAAACTACTCCCACTAAAATCTGTCAGAAATTAGCCTTCAATTTAATCTAATTTATTGTTTCCCAGTGGACAAAATGGATTATTCTTTAGCTTTGACTATTTTGGACTCATGACCCTTTGATGTTCAGATCTTGCACACTTTGTGTCTTAGAATCATTCTATTTTAAAAGTCACAACACAGCAGAGTGTCTTACTAAGCAAGTCAGCTTTTGGAGGATGATGGTGGTTTGATATTTAGCTCCCATTTTAATTTATCCTTTTCCTATATTCACTTGTATTTGTACTCTGACTATTAGGCTTAATCTAAGTGCTATTTATCTGTTGGCATCTTTTGGTTCTGTTAGAACTAGAAAAGAGTATGTTTCACATTTTAAAATTTACCTGGATAGTTTAAATGCTTTGAAAATCAAGAGTGTATATTGGGTTAAAAATTCTCCACAGCTGGTGGTAGTGCAAAGTTGTACACCCTTGGCAGAAATCAGTGTGGAGTTTCCACAAAAAGATAGGATTGGAGGTCTCATTTAACCCAGCAGTTGCTCTGTGAGTTATATACACAAAGGAATGAAAGATTCATATCAGAGTGAGATATGTGCACTTATTCTTTATAGCAGCTCAGTTTGTGATTGCTAAATCTTGGAAACAACAAAAATGACCATCAACTGGAGAATGGATAAAGATTATATGGTTCTTTTACAGAATGTAGTATTGTTCTACCATTAAAAATGATAAGATTGAGTCACTCATACTCATCTGGATATACCTTCAGGACATTTTCATAAGTGAAATAAACTGGTGACAGATGTGTAAATATCATATCTTTTCTCTGGTATAAGAAAGTTAAGATGTAAATATATATATATAGTTGATATTGTGACATAGAAATCATTTAAAAGAGGGCTAAGGTGTAAATAATGAGGGGGAAAAGAATGTGATAATAATAAATAAAAAAGGGAAACAAAGTTTGTATACATGGGGAAGCGTTGCAGGGTAGATAGGGGGAGAGGAAAAAATGACAATCAACTCATGTCATATTCTGGTAAACACTCTCATGTGGAATACGATGATGATGATGTGTATTCATAATGTACCAATAAAGATTTGAAAAGAAAATAAACACAAAATACATAGAAAAAACTTTACTTTAATTATATAATGTATTTATTGGTAAAAAAAGAAAATACCACTCTGCCTCATTACCTCACTGAAAACTAGATAAATTATGGAATATTGTATGTCTTTTCCAGATATCCTTATTATATTGTTAGAGGAAAAATTCAAAGTTAATAACAACTTAAAATACATATCCTTAGAAGCAGTTTTATCTCATATAATAAACAAGCTTAACTCCCAGTCTGAATTTACCCATAATGCTATTAACAGATCCCTTTTCTCTAACTGGATTTCTAATACACAAAATATGTTTCCTGTTTTCTCCTACCCAACTGCCACAATTTTCAGTTTCATAACAAAAGATCTGTCAGTAAAATATCTTGTAATTTATCTTACCAAATAAAAGTTATTGCATGAACTGCTATCTGCTTTAAAAATATTCCACTATATACTTTACAAATATTTTAAAAATCAAATATTTTCAGTTTTGAACTTTTGCTGTTAAATCTTTTTAATGATATTACAATCTCAAGTTTAACATATTTCCAAATTTTATATCTTTATATCCTGAAATTGTTCTGTTAGTAATTTTAAGGAAAAGTTTTTTTTTCAAAGATTGCCCAGTGTCTTCAGAAAAATGGAAAGAGTAATACTCTTTAGAACCCACTCCTTAGGTACAAAATTTATCATTTAAGATAAATTGAAAATATGGACATAAGATAGCAAGGGTCATGAGGCAAGAAGAGGCTTTTCAAAAAAAAAAAAAAAACTAGAACGAAGAGTATATTTAATTGAACTACAAAAATGTTTCTTTGCAAAAGCATCTCCATACTTATGCTGTCAATGTGGTAAGCACGGACAGATGATGGGAGAATGTGAAATGCTAAATCATTTGAAAGAACTTTTACTTGGCACATTATTTTCACTTGACTAGCAGAGCACATGTTCTCTGACTGCTCTTCCTTTTGTCACTTTCCTTAGCTCTTCATCTTGAGGTTGGTGTGCTCAGAAATCATTTTTTCAACACATTTTATGGATATTGTTTTCTTTTTCTTAGTCTTAGCCAGTCTCTATACCATAAATGCCATCTATTAACCAGAGACACTCATTCTAACAAAGCCAAACTCAAATCACTTATCTATTCATTCTTTAGTTCACATCCCATTTTCTTTCATCTTTACTTCTCTGAATGAACAATTTGATTTATTAAATGCAAGTTGTGAAAGATGAATATTTCCTTTCGAGCCCATATGTATTTCTACCATAGCTTTCTCCAGTTCATATGATAAAATCTCTGTATCAAACTGCTGGAACTTTTTTTCCTTTTCTTCTTGTCACACCACATGCAAAGTAACACCTCCAGCAAGCAGCTACAAGAAGCAAAGTGTATTCAAAATCAAGCACTCTGTCATCTCCCATCCCTGTCACCCACAGTGGGGTTCAAGCAGCCATTAGCATCAGCTTTTCAGTCCTCTCTCTGTTAACACAGTTGAAATTTGACATTTTCAACAAAAAGATGGAGAAATCTTTTAAAAGATATGTATTCCTTTTCTTCTCAAAATTCTTCCTGACTACCTAGTTTTTCCAGCATAAAGCTTAGTCATTGTAAGGTCCTGCTGGACCCCATTTTCTGACTTGCCCCTTCATACCTGATCTCATCTGGCATTCTTTCTGTACCTGTGCTTTAATCCACTAGTCATGTTCTTAGTTTTTCAACACTAGAGATATTCAGTCCTTATGGTCTTTTCACTTTACTTCCTTTTCTAGAACAGTCTTCTCCTATAACCATGTAGCTACTAGTCTGAACTCCATAATGTTTTTGATGATATTATTTATCATTTCTAAAGGATGTGATACCTACACTCTTCCTCCCCTTAACTCATTAGTATTTCAAATACATTATCCCTCCTAATAGAACATGTATGTATATCTTAGTGTATGAATTGTATTTGTCTTCTCTATCTACAAAAGTGTCCCTCAAATCACATGTGTGCATGTGAATTCATATATATATATATATATATATATATATATATATATATATATATATATGCTCTGTGTGGAGATAAGTAAGAAGAAAAGTAGTTAATGAAAGCTAAAGTATAAATAAGGATACTAATTACTGTGCTACTGTAAAAATCTAAATGAACTGAGATAGAAACAAAATTTAAAAGGTGGTCTGGGATAAATTAATATTTAGCTCTTGTAACTATTGTACCATAATGAATTCACCATTCACAGTGGTTTGATTTGGAATAAGGAAATGCAATTCTTGGCTGGTAGACAGTGCTAAATTGGGAATAAAAGTCTTCTGAGACTACTCATTTATCTTGGCAACAATGGTCAATACTACCAAAAAAAAAAAAAAGAGAAAAGAAACTATGTCTCATCATATTAAGACATTTTTCCTTCAGTTCTTATTTTCCATCAGAACATGTTCATGTTACATAGTGATTAAATTAATTGTGGGAACTTGGTACATGTGTACAACACATCTTAATTCTTTTCTCATCACTTTTTCCTTCCTTTTATTTTCCCTCTATCTTCTTATTTTGTTTCTTTCTTGAGGAAATATATCTCCATATAGTTCAATTAGGCTTTGAACTCACTATATATGTGCAGTTGGCTTTGAACTTATGATAATTCTCCTGCCTCAGCCTTCTCAGTGCTGGGATTATGATCATGCACAGCTATGCAGAGTACCTTCAACTCCTAGTCCTCTTCACATTTGAAAAATATATAGACTTGACATTTTTAACGGAAAATTAGAGGAAATGGATAAAACAGGAAGATGTTAGAATTTTGGGGTTGTCTCAACAGGTTCTCGGTATTGCCTAAAATAAAATGCAAAATACGTAGAGTTATTCTAGAGTGATATAACTGTGCAATTGAGAATTTTGATACCAATAAAGAAAATGTTCCCAGCACAAAACGAAAATTTCAAATCATTAAGTGTATTCTAGAGGAAAAAATGGAGTAATAATGACTTCACAAAAGCTATAAATAAGAAAGCATAAAATTAGTTAATGTTAAGTGCCCATGAATGTGTGCTTTGTCATAAGTAGATTCATGATTGTTTTCCACATTATTTACTGAATAATCCCGTTACATAGATATGATAACTGACCCTGGAGGGTAGGTAAACAGAACCTTCTAAGTTAGCATATCTCGAAAAGAATAGAGCTGTTTTCCATCTCTGGTGGTAGAAGTAGAATAATGCTGTGCGTTTTCAAATCTTTCCTCATTTTTCTACATTTAAAGTTTTATGTTAAAATTACGATGACACCTATTGCTTAATAAACTAAAGTTAAGAATCTAGGCAGACAAAGTTTTTAAAACAATTAGACAGTCATCTTGTTCAGTGTATCTAAGATAGAAGAGAAAAATCTTTTGCTTTTGAGAAACAAATGTTTTCAAATCAGCTTCTAATTGATTTTTCTTTATCAAGTTTCCTATCATTAGAATCTTCCATTCAGATCAAATTGTGTTTTTAAGTCTAGAGATAAAATTCAGCCATACTAAGTGATAGTAAGGTAATTCTTTGGAATTATTGTCTTTGATATTTTGGCAGAGTAATTACAATTTTGTTATAATAAACAAAATTAGAGAACAAAATTGTCCTTATTTTAGCTGTAGCTTTGCTGTATAATAGTCACAAGATTCAAAAATTTTTTAAAAATGGTTTACTCTTGTAAAATATAATTTCTCCTGCTAAACTTCAGTTCAGCTTGCAGGGTGTGGTGGTTCATGCCTGTGTTTCTAGTACTCAGGAGGCAGAGGCATGAGGGTTGCTGAGTTCAAGGCTAGCCTGTACTACAGGGTGAGTTTGGGACCAGCCTGAATTACAAAATGAGACCCTCTTTCAAAAAAGAAAAAGAAAAAAAAAAAAAAAGACTCCATTCAGCTGTTACCTCAATTAGGAAATAAAACCTTAATACTCATAGGCTAGTAATTATTTTCCAATTTAATTTGATTTCCATAGCCTACTATTAATACTTTAGTTGTGCTTAGAATACTGAGTTAGAATTATAAGCTTTTGTACCTTTCCAAAGATTTTGATCTCATTAAGGATAACCCTAGGATTTAGTTATATTTCTGGTTTCCAGCATGATTTTTGAACATGTAGTGCTTCCAATAGATGGCAGCTGAAAGATATCTATCATACATATATATATATATATATATATATATATATATATACATACATACATATATACATATATATACATATATATATTTTGTTTATAAAATTCATGAAATAACAAATGCATATGAGTGATAGTACTTTTATATATTTTATTATATCTATTATCAATTTTTATTGTATAATAATGTTAAAATAAAATAGCACAAGCCGCAAATTTAATATTAAATTGAGCATAGAAAATTTATACATAGGATTACTTACAATAAATAACTGTATCTAATATATGGATATTATATATAATATATATATAGTATGTAATATATAATGTATAATATTACAATTATAGTATATATAAATATATATCATATATAAAATATGTTGTATATGATTATATTATATAATATATGATTATATATATATATATAACAAGTCACGTATATACATGTATACAAATAATGTCACAAATGTGATGTTACAGATCAGGACCAAGGAAAAAAATATTTTTTCTTTAAATATAATCTTAATGAAGTTAAATTTCTGTGAATATCTGAGATTTTATTTGTGTATCTCATTGAGTGACTGGATTTTTAAATCTTTTAAAATGTAAAGGTCAGGCTCACAGGTATAAATGTCTAGCCATAGTGCAAACTTGTCTTTAATAATTTGGAAAATAAACAAATAAAATCATTATCATAAATTATATGGTAATACAATTCTTAAACTGCTTAAATCTATTTACGTATGTGTGTTCTTTTACTGCTTAGAAGATTAGATTTCTATAGTTTGATGACAATGAAGTTCTCATTGATTTTGTGTTTCTCTGTTTTCTTCAGTTTATTTTCAATGAGCAAAATCTCATTCAAGAAACACACACCAAGCTAAGTTCATCAGGTTGTCTTTCCAATGCATAATGACTATCCTTTTTGGTTGGACTCTTAAAATAGCTATATATTAAATATCTCTTATTTGATAAACACAATACATATTAGCCTTACAGATTTTCATAATTTCCTACTATGCAACACTTTTTGAGTTTAATTACTGATATTAATCAGAAAAGTTACACTTATTTTCATTTTTCAAGTGAGTTTTTGTCAGACTATGAAAAGTGTCATATAGTATTATTTTGCTTATAAATCAATATTATCTCTGTGATAATAAGAAAAAACATTTATGTATGCTTGTTAGTATGTAAATATAAAGTACAAATAAATTTGATTAAAATATGACATTGATAGATAGGATCAAAAATTATAATTCAAAAAAACACAGATATCTACTGTTTAAATTCTTCTCAAGTTTCTGAATATTTTGATAATTAACTTTCTAGATGAAAATAAGAAAAAAATGAACAGAAAAAATTTGTTAAATGATCCATTTGTTACATAAACAAATCATTATTTTGTTTATTTTAAAAGAACACACATTGAAATCTTTCTCCTTATTTTAAATAGATATCCAAAATATGTATTTATGAGTAGAGTTGGGTATAATTTGTGAATATCAGCTTAATTTTTCACTAAGATAATATGCAATAAGACAGTGTAAACATGTTCTAGTTGCAAAAATTGAACACTATTTTGACACCATTTCAAATTGGTCATGTAATTTTAAGTACTTTTAAAGGACTATCATGATAAAGTATAGGACCGGGGATATAGCTCAGTGGTTACGGTGCCTGTCTTACAAGCGCAAGGGCCCGGGTTCGATCCTCAGTCACCACATAACAATACTGAGCATGGAGATTCACCCCAGCAGCACACCAGTACTGCATATCACAGTGCCGTGCGTGGTGGCTCACAACTGTAATCCCAGCACTCGGGATGCAGAAGAAGGAGGATTGCTGTGATGTGAGTTTGAGGCCGAGCTCAGGGCCAACATGAACCACAAAGTGAGACCCTGTCTCAAAAAAAATTAAAAAAAAAAAAAAGTATATTTATGGAAGAGAGAATGTTTGATATTTTGTATTATAGGATAATTTATTAAAATATAATAATTGTGAACTAATTATAGATATATTTATGAAACTATATTCTTTAATATAAAATCTAGAGATATTGAATTATTAGAACAAAACAAATAAGGCAAGGTAAATTTAAAAATATTTCCAAGAAGTGTGAAACTATGCCAAACTTTTCTTAATGGTTATGTTCAATACCTATTTTGTTCTTTGCTGATTTTATTTTCTTCTTTTACAATATACTTGAATTCCCCAGGAAACTTTTCTTTAAAGAATAATGTACAACTCTGATGAGGACAGAAAGAAATCTGATCTATAGATTATAAGAGAGCTATTTACATTTTAATTTTTCAGTCTTGTGAAAGATAAGTAACCTTCCCTGTGAGGGCTATTATACTTCACTCTATCAATAAAAGTATGATAGCTCCTGCATAATTAAAATTTAAATAAAAAAGTGCTATATTCTATATTTAAAGTCATTTTTAAAGAATAACGGAAATAAAAGTCATTGTCAAAAATCAATCTTATAATTACAGTGTCAGTACTGTTCTATAAAATATTTTCAGAAGATCTGAATCCTTGAACATGTGGACTTCTGATATTACAAGTGTTCATTAACGTCTGAACCAAGAATCATAAATTTTAATTGTTTCATTCAAGTGGTGTCTCTCATTTCTTATGTGATTCTTTACAACTGTACAAGTGAAAAAAAAAGTAAAACACTTTTAATGAGTGCTAATCAAATTAGCAAAACAGAATTCTAATCAATAGTAGTAATCTTTTTTTTTTAATTTTATATTCCAGCACTACCGACTTTTATTATATGTCATTTCAGAACTGGAATTTTATCATTTAATAACTAAAATCCAAAACATTATAGTAAGTTATCTTTGAGTTTATATCCTGGCTCCAATAAATGCTATCTGTTTTTGTACAATCATTTAATATACTGGCTATGTTATTCTAAGCTAAAACTATATCTGAATGATTAGAAACTTAAATGAGTAAATTAAATCACATGCCATTAAAATAAACAGATAAATAAGTTTAGTGTATTTACTGGAGAATATGTATAGTGTCACATCATTTGGAGCTTGACAAAGGGACCATATTTATAAGCCTCTTGTGATTTCCTAAGAATCTCCGTGCCTTCCTTTTCAAAGTTTTTGTGGACAGGTATTCTTCTTTGTTCAAGGTATTTAAAAGCATACAATCCTGTCTTGGGAGAGAGAAATAAAAAGCATCCAAATTAAAAGAAAGAGAGAGAGAACCTCAATCTTTGTGTTTCTGAATGAGGCCTTCTTTCCACACTGTAGCAGCATATAAACCATATTGTTAGTGGCAGTAACTGCAGTGGAGGGTGACTGGCGCTGTGATCCATACAGGAAGTGGGAGAATCGCACTTCCAGGTGCGCCTTGATACAGCACGAAGAAATGAATAGGCTGGCTGCTTCTATTACTCTGCCCCTCTCTGCTTGTATTATGTTGCTAAGCTTCCCAGATACCATGGAACGAGCATGTTTGCTACCAGCTTTATATTTCTTCCTTCAAGCCCATTGAACATCAATCCTCCAATACTGTGAGCCCATTAAAATAGATCTCTTTAAATTATGAGTTTTGTTGGGGTACTTACTCCTACAGATGGTACAGCTGACTTGTATAGTAGTTGGTATCACAGAAGTAGGGCTGTTTCTGTAACTGTACATGAAAATTTGACTTACAAGATTTTAAACTAATTCACTGGAGTTTGGAAAAATTTAACGGGAATCACAACAACACTGTAAACCCAAACGGGTGAGTGATTCTGATTTTAATTCAGCAGAACAGAACCCTTACAAGAATACAGAAAATAAGGGACAGATTTAGAAAGTTTCCATTGAGAAGAAGACTCCATTGATTGTTGTACCAAAAGCCAAGTGTGTTATACACTGCTGGGAATTTGTCTATATTTTGCTCATATATTGAAATCTTTGCAGGAGACTGAGATTAAGACATGACATAATTAATCTGTCAGTGTAAATGCAAAGCCCAATATTCAGGTTGTGGCATGTGTAGTTCTGGCTTTTTTGGGGGTTAGATTTATAGTGAGAATCAGGAGGTAAAGGCAGAGGGAAACTCAGGGGGTAAAGGCAGAGGGTAAAGGCAGAAGGAATAACATGTAAAACTGAGGACAAAAGAAATGTGGTTGTCATAGTTATTTGGGCCAATAAAATGAATCCAAGTACTTTGGATAGGCAAAACAAATGTTAAGGGGAGATTACAGAGATCATTAAGACCCACCAATCTAAGTCATACATATGCAAATCTGTCAACTAGTTTATAAAAAAGTCTTTGTCACTTCTGCTTAAGGAGTGTCTCTCAGGAAATTGATTCATCTTCTAATTTATTTCCCTGCATTCAGCCACGCAGGCATTCAGAAGCTGCAGCAGCCGTGGTCCAAGGGACCGTGACTGCTGCCCCCACTGATAGCAAACTTCAGCATAATCTGAATGATCCTGGTTTTATTAACATGAGAAATGAAAAAGGTGTTGGGTTAAAAGTGCCTCATCCACATATCAATTGAAAGCCTGAGAAGCCAGTCATTAACCATTAGAGAGCAGGGACAGAGGCAAGAGTGCTACAGTGACCCCAGGAAATCAGAAAGGCTAGAAGCAGTGAATGTCTGCTGAGAAAAGCTGCAGGCACTTAAACCAGCCAGCCCAAGTGAGAAGCCTTGCAGGCTGCATCCAGCGAGAACAGAGAAGCAAAACCCAGCCTTCTGGAACTCAGATTTCACCATGATGGGCCCCAGATAATGGGTACAGAGCTACAGAGCTAATGCTTATCCTGCCGGATTTTGGTCCAATTCTTTGCTACCCTCCTCCTCTCCATTTTGCAATGAGAATGCTTCTATGTGCATTATACTTGAAAATTATTGAAATTCTTTTGATTTTGCAGAGCATTCTTTTGCTTTTTTTAAGATTTTACGTTGAGTTTCAGAGAAAAGTTTTGAAAAATACTGGCACTGCTGGTATTTAGAGGAGGGATCATTGTGTTTCTGCTTGTGCCCTACATAGATGTGTTATTTTACACTTAATTTTACATTATGAATTCATTTTTATTTAAAGACAAAATATACTTTGTGAAGATCTTTGGAAGCACAAAATTGACAAGGGTGGAATACTGCAGCGAGTGTAGAGTGTCCACTTGGTTAACTTTGGGATTGGCATAGCATTTGGCAAAGAACATTTTGGACTATTATACAGTCATGGACTGGAGGGTACATCTGGTGCCTTGCCCCTTCTTCTCTGGCACAGTTCCCCTACTGTGAGTCAGATCCACCATGAACAAAGCATCGTTAGTCTGTCTCTGTTATGCACTTCAGCATAAGTTTTTGAACTTTGAGTCTTCTAATAATGTGCAACTGAGGGCCAAATTAAAGCTTTTCTCCTGAAGTTTTGGGTGTTTGCCAGTTATTTGGACTCAGCTGGAAAAGCTGAGAAATATATTGTCTTAGATGACATCAAAATAGACTTTGCTGTTATCTATCTCTATATCACTTTATATATGAAGTTGATACCAATTCTTTTAATTCATATATGTGTGTGTGTGTGTGTGTGTGTGTGTATTTATGAAATTGAGGGGAAAAAAACTTGCACTTTTCCTATAAACTCAAGCCCAAAACAGCAAATAATGTAAGCACAAGATCTTAAGAGTGAACACAGACAATATAAAAGTTTCAGAGAACACTGAATTTGTGACAGTCAAGCATTTGGAAACCTGTGAAAACAGATAAGAAGTCCATTATAAAAATCAGAAAATAGGTGCTTGATAGCAGATAAATATTATAGCCTCCATTCATTTCTTGTTTAGCTGTAGAGATTTTTTTAGTGTTATATAAAATTGTTATTCTAGAAGGAACCTGTAGAAATCAACAGCAGAGTTCAGCGTAGTGGAGCAGACTGCTGTGAAAGGGTAAAAAGGAGAGATCAGGAGTGTGATTCCTACCTCTTATTTCTGAGTTATCATCAGAATTTAGTCAGCAAAAATGTTAATCTTGAAAAATACCTTCAAAGGGATGCTTACTTTGATTATGAATTTAAGGAAGAGTTATTGTGAGGAGAACAGATCACTCATATACTGGAAATCAATTATAAGCAAGACAAATTGAAAAATAACCAAAAATACATATCTGTATGAGTTCTGTTCTTGATGTTATTTTTAGTAATCAGTGTCTTCTAATATTTATATTTTGGAATTATGAGAATTATATCTATTGTTGAGAATTATTATCTATTATTGAGGATTATTTTCACTCAATGTTATCTATTCAATTCTGTATAATTTATTTACAATTATTCTTTCCTCAGACATGAGTCATAAATAATAATATTGACTTCAAGTGTTTCTTAAAGTAAAAAGAATAATGGTTACAATGTGCATACATTAAACTTTAATATAAAATCCACACTTGTATTAGGGATATTTGTTCATTTTTGGTAATCACTCAGAACTCAGTAGTCTCAGAATGTAGCCATAATTACAGCTAACTTGCTTGGAAAATTTTGATGGAGGCTTTCGAAACACCCAAGGCATAAACAATCCCCTCAAACAACAAATGATGAAAATTTGTGGAAAATGTTTTGTTTATCAGGGAAGTGCATTAGAGACTTAGGCAGTTTAATTGTGAGGCCTGTCACATATATAATTTCTGTTTACGTTGATTTTTCTTACATACAAAATTTAAGCCTAATATGTCATTATTATCAATGCCTCAGAGTACCTCCTAAAGTGGAACCTTGCTATGTACAATTGTCTGTACAGACCTTAATGTTATAAAAGTTGACAAGAATGTTATTATACTCTAAATAGTACAGACAATATATGAACAGTTACGCATGGAATAGAAAATTATCTTTTTTGGGCCGGGTAGTTAGCTCAGTGGTTCCGATGCCTGTCTTGCAAGCTCAAGGACCTGTATTTGATCCCAGGTAACCACATACCATACTGGGCGTGGAGACTCATGCCCAGCTTCAAATACAAGGGTTATTGTGGGCTTTCCCTGTTTTTTGCATGCTAGGATTATGGATGTGAAGACTTGGTATCAAACAAAGGTACACTGAGCTCGGGTTATGGGGTTCTTCTTCTCCTCCTTCTGCTGCTGCAGTATTTGGCCTTTGGCTGCCACTGCTCAGAATAGCAAGAGCTGAGCACAGGCTCAGCCTCTTCTGCTAGTTTCTGACTTTGTTGTTTGTTGGTTGTTAATCCTTTTTCTATGGGACTCACACAGGACTGGAGTTCGCCACAAGGATTCTGGCTGCATCCTCTTCCCTGGACTCCCACAAATGGATATATCTTTATGTAAAAATTATGTTTTAACTCAAACACTGGCTATGTTTTAATAATCCCTTGTGAGAATACTAATGTTTTACCCATTCATCTACCGATAAAAAAATTTTATTTAAATAGTCAAATTCATAAACAGACATCACAGTGGTGGTTTTGAACCTAAGGAGGAGATAGTATGAAGTGCTGTTATTCAAACACATAAACTTCTGATATTCAAGATGAAAATATTCTGGATATCTATGTTGTGTTTGTATCTATTCATACTGTATTGTATCCCTTATATTTTCTTGAGTATAAATCTCATGTTACATTTTCTTATTTTAGTAAATATTTTCTGTGAAATGTTCACAAAATAATTGAATGAATAAAAATATATCACCAGTATAAACTAATATGTGTGTTATAAAATTTGAAATGTTAGTTTTGCAAATTCTGCAATCATCTGGTAGTACATCATTTATTTTTTGGCACACTGATTCGATTCATCAGATGTATGCTTTCAAATGCATTAAAAACTAACCAACTCACTGCTTGTATAAGCTTCTGGGTTGTATAACAAAATAAATTTAATCACTCCACTCTCAGTTTAGCTGTTATCTAACAACTTTCTCTCTTTTTAGTGATTTTAAAATAACATTCTGGAATTATAAATCATTTATTGATTCAAATAAAATGCAGAAACAAAATAAATTTTAGAATTTACTATTAAACTGACCTTCACACTAATATCACACTAATATTGATCACTTTTTGTGATCAATCCATGTTATTTTGATTATTTATTATATGAGGTATTAAGAGTAATGTTTGATATGCTGCGCAATACTGTGTACTTATTAAAATTTATTGTTTGAGAAAATTCACTTGTGCTGTCTCTGTTTCTTAAGTGATTTATAGATTATGTTATAAAAAAATCTCTACTCAAACTCAGCATGAAATTTCTCAAAAATTTATGTTTGAGGGCATAAAGTTACTTGGGTGAGACAAATGCATTTGTCCTATCAGCTTGTTTCTTTGAAAAATTTAGCAGAATTCCAAGGTGTTTAGGAAAATCTACCTTTATTGCATGGCTTACTGTGTGGTATTATTTCTTGTTATTGTTTTTTCATAAAATATTTCAGTGCTATCATGCCATTAAGTATTTTATTCACCAATATCATATTTGTGTCTCATTATTGATTTTGTGATTGTGATTTTTATAATATTTTTTCATATTTGATCATGGTATTACTTAAAATGACATCTTACTGAACACATGTCATAACAAAAGTTTAGGTAATTCAATTACCATGACAACCATATGAATTCGTATGGCTAATTTCACACAAGCACAAAAAAAAAAAAGTTCTACATTCTCACTGGTGCCTGGTCACCAGCTATTATAAGAAACCGTTAATTATAAGACACATTCTGACTTCAGACAAACTAAATTATGAATAAAGAAGCATATTAGAAGTATCCTAAGGAGGTAGCTGAGTCTCACTGGGAGAAAAAAGAGAATATATCATACATCATACGTTGTACACACACACACACACACACGTACACACACACATCTATATCTATATCTATATATGTATATTGAGAGAGAGAGGGAGAAACAGAGAGAGAGAGAGAGAGGTCATTGTGTGTGATTCTCCATCAATTTTCTTCTTTTATTTTACTAAACCAAATTTTCATGCTTCTCCAAGTAATATTCATTCTATATTTCTGAGATTGGTGTATTTAATGTTGGTTGAATCATCCAGATTGACTATAATTCTGTCTTTACATATCATATGGCAAGGATAAACTAACTTGCTAAATTGTGTAAGTTTTTCTTTTAGTGTAATGATGTATGTGAAGGAGTTGGGTAGCAGAAAGATATATACTCATTTTCAAAATCTCTTTTTTGTTGTTGTTGCTGTTGTTGTTGTTGTTGTTTTTAGTTTCTACATAGAAAATTACTCTGTGAAGTAAGTCTGTATTATGTTCAGTTTTATCACATTCTTTATATAGTGCATATCAAATATATTCCTTCACTTTCATTGAATACATTAATTAATTAAAGAAATGATATTATAAAATTATCCCAGTAAACTATTATTTCTTTATTAATGGCAATTTTTGAGGAATTTATTTCAATTTCCATAACTTTAAATGAGTTATCAAAGAGTACTAATTAAGCATTAAGGAAGCACTTTATAGTTTGAATTTGGTAATTCAATCAAGTAAATATATAGTAATTATAAATGACTTCTCAATCAATATGATGAGCATCAAGGAATCTCATGGTTAGTAAAATGTAGGTTACCTAGGTATAATTTCTGTATAACACAGAACATAGTTATAAATGCAAGAAAAACAGATAAAAATAGTCTTCCCTCAATTCTACAGATAATTAAAATTTTTTCCTATACCTTGCTTTGCACACAAACTAGAAATGAGAAACCTAGGCATCGAGACTAATGAGAACTTTCATGGCACTGAGGCTCCTCTGTAGAAGTATAGAATTATATTTCAGTGTCTCTCATAAATATCACCTATGGGATCATGTGTTTAGAAACTCGGTAGTGCTCCTGAAATAGTCTTTCTTTTTATCACTGTTTCCTCATTAGCAGAAAATTAAAACTTTCATTTGGAGGAAAGGTTTGTTTCTGAGTATATTAGTGGGATGCGCGATCTGTACCATACTGGTAGCTCACCTCTCTCCAGTTCAGAATTTAAATGTTGGAAACTGTGGACAATTTACTCAGATTAAATAATGACTGATGAGGATTTATGGATGTCTGCCCTACCTTGTGTAATCTTCAACTACAGGGATTATTGTGGAGCCGCTTTGTTTTATGCATGCTAGGATTATGGTGTGAAGACTTGGTACCAAATAAAGGTGTGGCGAGTTTGGGTTATGGCCTCTTCTGTTCCCTCTCCTGCTGCTGCAGTATTTGGCCTTCTGTGGCTGTTCCTCAGAGCAGCAAGAGTTTAGCCCAGGCTCAGTCTGTTACTCGAAGTTCGGAATTTGTTGTTTGTTGGCTGTTATTCCTTTTGCTGTGGTACTCACCAGGGACTGGAGTTTGTGACAAAGATTCTGATTGTGTCATCTTCCCCTGTCTTCTGCACTTAATAAACCAATGCGGCAAAGACGATGGTACCTCAAACATAACGGCATTCCTAGAGGGAGCAAGAAATAGCCATGACGATTCCACAAGGTTACTTTGAAAAGAAAGAGGTGAATCTTAGGGATGCCTTGAGGGATGATGGTGAAACTTTTGAGAGAGTCTTAGGATCTCTTGGAGTAATTACTGGGCCAGTGGGTCTTACAAAGTGCTAACAGACAACGCAGTACATTATTGAAAAATGCTAGTGGACTGTTTATATTCTCTTTCATTTCTGAGGAGGGCACATGGTCATTTTTAGTTTTTGATTGACAGGTTTGAATTTATTTGGTGAATCAGACTAGAAATTTGAAAAATAAGAAAAAATAAAGTAGGGAAAATAATCCCCTAACCCTACTTTCCAAAAAGCGGGAAAAAATTACCTCTGTCTGATTTATGCTTTTCCTACCATGGAAATATTCACTCCAGGCTCAACCCCACTCTAGCTGAGTGACTATAAAATATGTCCAGAGCCCAGATAAACACCTTGCTGAGCAGTGAATAGTTGGGATTTCAAAGCAAATTATTGCACTTTTTTAGACTGCAGTGCCCAAAGACAGAGAGAATCCTGAGAGACTTAATTAGATCCCCATCTGTGGTAATATTTAGAAATTTAATGAGTGAGAATGGCAAAATGTGGGATGTACAACCCTGACCATAAATCATGATAAAATGAGGAACTCATAAGATACTAGCTGTGTGAGCTGAGAGGTACCAACACGTGGTGGTTCACCAAACTTCACTCCATGTGACAGCACTCTTGACAGTGGCAGCAATCGCTTCCGCTTTGATGACTGAAATGGAGCAAGAGTAAAGAAGAGGAGCTAGTGAGGGAAGGAAAATAGGGACCATATTTGCATTTCCTCTGCCTCTGAATTCTAACTCTTACCTGGTCACACATTAAAAAATTTCGTGACAGAAATAGCATCCATTCAGCCAGACTGCACTTCCATGGGGCATCCAGTCCTTGGGTCAGCCTGTCTGAACATTCTCTAAATTTTTGTGTGGAAATGTGTTCTCCAAGATCAACTAGTCACCTGGTTCTCTGTTCTTCTTATCTCTGTAGAAAACGTGGGCCAAAATCCTGTTGGTAAATGAGTTTTGATCCATGCACAGTGAACTGTGAATGAAAGAAATCACTGTTTTTTTCAGTTTCGTGTAGTCCTAGGATACTTCTCCAAAATCTTTCCATGTGCTTCAGAAATAAATAAGAATGTTAATGACTAGTCTAAAACCCTTGTGTCTGCACTGAGAATTAGAAGTCTTATGCCACAGTCAGAGATCAGTTAGGTTGTAAAAGAGCATCAGACTTCTAGAGCCTTTTAGATATATTTGTAGAGAAAACTGTTGCTCCTGCTTTTATGCTAGAGGGCAGAGGATATGGATCAGAGTATAGATAGATTTTTTTCTAGGTGCTACAAATCACCATTCTTGTGACTCCAGTACTGAACATAGTAATAATATGCTATCTCTGTTCACACTTCAATCTACATACAAGACTGTTACCAGAAGAAACTAGGAGAACATGAAAAGTTGCCCAGTGTGCCTGACACTCACTGAGACCCTAGAAAGCTTGGGCTTTCAGAGAAATATTCTGGACATGGACTGTAGTTGACATCAACATTTCATGTGCATTCTGTGGACTGGATGATGCTCTCTGGAGACTACATGTTCTTGGTTGTACCTTGTTCAGTTTTACTGAGCAGAGTATGGTCAAGTAAGGACAATCTGAGCCCCATTTTAGTGGCTCATGCAATGAACTCTTGATATCCCTCTTAATCTGCTTCCTAATACCTAATTCATGGATAGTTCTATTGAAAATTCAGGGAGAAGGAGACAAAGCCTGATGATGTGGGACCAATTAAACTGAGAAGAGACTGCAGACCTCATTTCAGGGGAGCAGTGTGGATTCTCGTGTTAGCAGTTCTTATTGTATGTTTCTGCTTTTGTTGGGAGCCACATCTCAGAAGTTTAACCGTTCTCCTTTAAGAAATCAGGAGATCTGCAATGCACTCTGTGGTTGCTGCCCTGACTGATTTTAATTAAACACAGAGATAGTTTGATCCTTGAGAAAATGGGCTAAATGACGTGTCCCTGAGAAATGCTCTATGACTAACAAAATGGTTGAAAATGAATACCGTGTTTGCAGAACAGAGTCTCTGTGCCATAACTTGTGAGATAACCTAGAAGTAAATAACATGGCACAATGTTCTGTCATTCTGATAACTTAGTGACTGTGTTAAAACAAATAATGCATACTTCATAGTTGGGTTAAAGTTTCAAGGAAACACTAACCAAGATAAGGTATAGAGAGAATTTGGGGAAAACTGAGAAAATTCTTGTTTAAAATTATTGTGCTTACTCATATCCTGTGATTATTGATAACCTTCCCACATGGATGATGTAATCCTTTAACAAACCTAGTTTTCAGTGTATAAAAGCAGCATGAAAAATAAATGCAGTACTCTCGGCATTGGCTGATGAGTCTTTCCAAATGCCTGCTTTTCTATCATATTGATCTTGCTTTTCTATTGTCTTTATTTTGCTTTTTTATCATCTTCTTTTTTCTACATCCTAACCCCTCTGCCTAGAGGACCCCGTTGCTCTGCCTGGCTGGCATCTGCATCCTTTACATAGGATTACATGTACATCCTGTACATAGGATTAATCTGTCCTTTCTTTTATTATCCTGGTACTGATACACTAGTCACCCTAAGTAACCATTCATTGACCTTCTATCACCTTTACCCTTTCCTCAAAGTCTATTATGGATGATAGATGAAAAGAGTTATTTTAGCCATTTAAAAAATCTTTCAAGTCATGTCATATTCTGGTACAAACTCTTAATGTTGAATGCGATTGTGATGTGTATTCGTAATGCATCAATGAAGATAATTAAAAAAAACCTTTCAAATCTTCATAATTTTCCTCTGTCTAAAAAATGACATGTATTTTAGCTTCAGTAATATACTGTTATAGAAGTCTTTTTGTCCCTCTTCCATATAATTAATTCTATTGAAAGGTCTGAGGAATGTAGGGAATGACTGAAGAAAAGTTAAGTTTTTATTACGCAATAGACATGCCAATAATAACTGCCACAACATAAAACAAAGCCCCAGCATCTCAGCAAGTGTGCAAGTGGATGGAGAACATTGCTATCTTCATTTTTTAAAAATGCTCTAAAGTCTTTCCTTTGTCCCGAAGGGAGCTGCTGCTCCTGCTTTACCTGGCACCTATCCGATTTGTGTCCATACTCACTGCTGAGCTCATGATTATACCTCCCATGGCAGAGTGCGATGTAGCAGAAGGGAGTCTCCTGAGATTTTTCACAGGGATCATCTCCAAAAGATGGCCATATGCTTGAGGCTGGTAAAGGAGTCACACACAAACAGAAGCTCTTCAAACTAACTTTCTGAGGCCTTTCTTCTTAATGGAAGGACTGAAGTAAAGGTTCTCTACTGAACCATGATCTTCCACCCAGAAGAAAATTGACTAATTCAGTTATATCCTGCTTTGGTTGCCCTCATATTTTAAACTTTGTTTTTGTGAAATCCATGTGTGCCCAGAGGGAATGTAGTTGAGAATATACTCTGCCATTGTTCTGAAAGATATTTGGACAGGTTAAGAAAAAACATTTATAGGGGCTGGGGATTTAGCTCACTGGTTCTGGTGCCTATCTTGCAAGTGCAAGGGCCCAGGTTTAATCACTGGTAACTACAAACAACAATGCAGGGTGTAGAGACTCATACCCAGCAGCAACCAGAAGTATGTACCACAGTACTGGACGTGGTAGCTCATACCTGTAATCCCAGCACTCAGGAAGCAGAGGCAGGAGGATTGCCGTGAGTTCAAGGTCGAGCTCAGGGCACTCCTGAACTACAAAAAAGTGAGACCTAGTTTCAAAAAAAAAAAAAAAATTATAACTATATAAGCTTAAAGGAAATTCTCCTGCTTTCAAAGGAGGTGCCAGCAACTGCTTTTCCTACTACAACATGGCACTCAAACATATGTGTCTGGTATATTTCACTTAACAATAATGTTTCAGGGTCAATCCATTTAGTTACAAATGAAACTCACCCATTTTATGACAGAATAGTATTTCATTGAATAAAAAATACATATTTACACACTCATCAGTTAGTGGGCATTTGGGCTGTTTACAAATTTAGGTATTCTTGTGTTTCTATGTGTAAAAATGTGCATATATTGCTATGACATGATGCTTTTAATTATTTTGGAAAAATACCACAAAGAGTAATAGATTCAATTCAATCATCTAGTTTTTAGGTTTTGAGGAACCTCTACATTTTTTTTTTTTTTTCTGAGTGGTTGCACCACTCTCCACTCACACCAGCAGTGGAGAAGCGTTCCTTTTTCTTTACAGTCTGGCCAGTATTTGCTACATGTTAAACTCTTGACAGCTGTCAGTCTTTCTGGAGCGAGAGAGAATGTATGTTTGAATCTTTGCCTAATGGGAAAGACATTTTTGGAACAATCATGTCTAAGTCATGAGCAAGAATTCACATAAATTACTAGATAGGAGATGTGTTTAAGAATGGTGTCTTTGAAATGGCTGTCTCTATATCTTGCTATCTACCCCAAGTCCTGCATTTTAGATTTTTTTTTTAACATTCACTTAATCTGGAAATCTGAATACTTTCCCCAATTAAAGTTTAAATTTCCCGCTATGAGAAAATATCTGACAAGACTTGGACCTGTTTAAGTATCTATCTTCCTATTAATGTATGTAAATTTCTGTGGTGCCTATTTTATGTAAAATACTGCATATATTTATTGTACATAATTTCTGCTAAACATTAAAGAAACTATGAAAAATAGAATATAGAGAAATAAAAAGTAAGAAGAGTTTCTAATAATTCCTAAAATTATATATTCGGTGGTTTCCAAAATATTTCAATATATATGTTTCCAAAATGTTGCAATATATATGCTAATTTATTTCATTATACCACTAGTTTTTCATAATTAATTGAAAGAAAAATGTTGTGTTATTATCTATTTCTGTCCTTTTTTGTGAGAATAATTTTGTTTATGACTTGTAACAATTCAACCATTCTTTTAAAATTATGGTACATGATGAGTTAACTGAAGTCATTCTTTAATTTCATAAGAAATTTTTGCTTTATTTTTTCATAGAAAAAAGAAATTGTTTAAAGAAAATTATTTTCTGTATTAAAATCTACTTTGATTGCACTGAAGTAAAAATAGAAAAAAAGCAAAAAAAATAAAGTAGATTGTAGTGAACTATGGCACGTCTTTTCTAGGTTGACACTAATGGCTGTTGTCATTCAGTCAGGCAAGTGAAGCCTGCTGCAACGAGATACCACTACGATGATTCTGGTCCTCTATGACCTTAGACTATTTACAAGTTCTCTGTTCTTACTCTCTGAATTATTTGGTTCCTTGTGGCAGAGCCCATGTTTCCTAAGCAATGCAAACTCAAGTGGCGGAGCTGAGAATTCCTGCTCCTAGTCAAAATCTTGTGTGCGATCATTTAGTTCAGCCATAGGAAATCATGAAAACTGTTCCCAACAGGATTCAGAGAACAAAGATGCTCTCCTCATTTTGGACTTGGAACGCAGCCAGCAAACTGCCAACTCTCAAAGGAGTTTAGTGAAAGACTAAGCAGGCTGTTCAGCCTAGGTGCACAGTTTTCTTGATTGTCCACCCTCCCTGCAGCCTCTAGACACATCTGAAGAGACTTCCTTTTAGGAGGAAAGAGGGTCGTTGAAGAAACTATTCTCTTTTGTTGATATTTTTCCACTCCTAAAACTCTTTTCTCTTTGTCCTTGAAGTGCAGGATCTATATCATGCCACAAATATTTGCTACTTGTTTCTTCAATTCTTTATGCCAGTGAGATAGTTCCTCATCTGATCTCTGCTCAGTGACATTTACTAGAAAAATGGACCATGCAGGAGGGAGTCTCTCTCTCCCTCTCTTTCTCAAATACTATTTTAGTAAGTGAGTGACACATTCACTGCTACTTCCATTTCCATTTACCTTAACTAGCCACCTTGTTACCCTGCTACTCACCTTTCTCTAGCACAGCTCTTAACAGTGAGAATGGGGAAAAGGCTCTCATATTATCTCCTTTTGACTATGATATTGTAACAAATGAATCATTTTTTAGGGCCTTAGATAATGACAACACTCAATCTGATTGCTTTTTCTAGATTAGAAGGATAAATTAAGACTAAATAGTTTCTTTGAAAAGGAAAGATAAAAGAAACAATGAAGGAAGGAAGAGGACAAAGAAAAATCTGTAGCACAAAGAAAATATTCAAGAGAACATTTCTAATTAGTTACACCTTAACCAACTAATTGTAAACTGTGCTGGTGATTTTGAACTATGTTCTATTATGCATTGCTTTATGTAGCATTATGTCTCAGTCCTGCTCATAAAACATGAGACAGGCAGGTGTGTGAGTAAATAATGTCATACATGCTGTATGAGGAGTATGGAAACCAATGTTATGGGAAGGACCTAACTTGAAAACTCAAACTTCTGAATACATGTCCCACAATATAGCATTATGGGTATATTTTTATTTTATATGACTCCCATACTAAGAATATTATGCTACCACACTTTGAATATTATACTGTTGATATTTTAAATATTGTTCTTTAATTATGCCACTTTAGGTTATTTCTTATAAGTAAATAGTTCTAAGATATTAATTTTTGTTTCATTAAGTATCACTAGATCCGAAGCTGTATCCTCTGCTCAAAATCTGGAAGGCCCAAATGGTTCCTACTGACCATACATCAGAAATGAAAGAAAATATCATTTGGTTCCTTAATCCATGTGTTGCCTACTGAAGAAAGTGAAGTTGATTCCTCATAACTTACATAATGGGAAAAGAGAGGATTTAGAGAAAAATCTTAGAAAGACTTTACTAATTAAGCTCTAGTAAACCATTGAACATCAAAGCAAATCATTAATGTGTAGTAGCAAAGAAGA